>PVJN01022404.1:0-33444 GCA_004026805.1 Lasiurus borealis | reverse complement strand
AAGGATTTTGATAGATGAATGTAGCTTATGAATCTGATGACAATTTTCATAAGGAGACTTTGCAAAATTCATGTCGTTTTTATATTATTCATTAAATTATTGTAGTTTAACAATAGAACTGCTATCGTTTCTAACATTGAGCCAGTGATCCATTAAGAATTTAACTATTTCAAAACCACAGTGAGCACTACCTTCATGGTGGCTGGGACATTCAGCTGAGGGGTGTGTTGACTGGAGTGTCTGTACATTGACATAGTTAGCTGACCTCTGCAAAAACACCAGGAAGCTCGCTGGCATGATATCCCTTCGAGGTCCTCCTATTTTAAAGGGAAACAATATAAACACAATTATTTTATTTATTTATATAACTCACACTTTCATTGACAAGAACCAACCTGGAGAATTAGTGAGATATGCCGATGTCTGGCTTCTGCCCCAAACTGGTTGGGTCAGACTCTGGAGGGAGTTCTAGGGAAGTTGTGTTTGTATGAAGTTATCCACGTGATTCTATGATCAGGCTGCTTGGGATGCAGAAACAGTGTTTAAAGGTGTTTAACATGCATGCAGATAAACTGCAATCCTATTAAAATACAGATGACTGAATTAAAATGATGTAGTAAGTCCAATCCAAAGTCACAGATTCTTTTATTTCTGAGAGTTCTCAGGTGATGCTGACCCTGCCAGTTGGTCTGTTGGCCATTCTTTGAGATGCAAGACCCTCGGAGACCTTTAGAAAGCACTGTTTGGGAAATGTTCATTTAACCCATTCATCCAACTCTATCACTTAATGGCTGAGAAAGTGATGTTCAGAGAGGTTAGGTGACTTAACCAAGGGCCACCAGCAAATGGACAATAAGAAACCAGACCAAACATCCCTTTACCCCTGCCTGAATGCTCTTGTTCCTGGGCCATGCTCATTTTTTTCTGTGAATGGAAGTTTGAGAACCAAATACAATGAAAAGTTCATGGGCATTTGAGTGAAAGCAATTGCTTTCCTGATCTGTTTCTGAGTTAATTGTATTTCTTCTCACAATCAAGTTTTTGCATGTATAATTATATGTATGTATACTTATATATAACTTTATTATGTATTTATACTTATATATTTACTAGAGGCCAAGTGCATGAAATTATTCCGGGGATGAGAGGGTGGGCGGGAAGGGGGACCCCTCAGTCCGGCCTGCACCCTCTCTAATCTGGGACCCCTTGTGGAATGTCTGATGGCTGGTTTGTGTCCACACTTTTAACAAATGATAGTTCCACTGTTGTTTCTTTCTTTTCATGCTTAAACCTATTTGAATCAGTAGGTATTCAAAGTGTGTATACATTATAGAGACATCCTGTATATCTCTAGTCAGCTGTGAAAGGAACCAACTGGGGATTTGGAACCCCAATTCAGGGAACCCTGCTCACTCCCTGCATGTCTCCCCACTCTACTTTCCACCTCCGCGGGCAGCAGGAGAATCGGTTTTCTCTCATTAACTTGGAAAAGCACGTCCTGTCACCCGCTGCCCAGCAGAAGCGCGCTAGGCCCCACGGGAACTAGGCTCAGGGGTGCCGGCACCCAAAGTGCACATTCCTCCTCTGCAGTCACCCCGACTCTCCCACCATTTCACTGAGACTACGGAACCCCTTGCCTCCTCTGGGTGCCTGATCTTGAATGCTGACCTAAGGCACCTCAGTGAGGGCTGCGCACGCCACCCAGGTGTGTCTGTCCTTACCTGCTCCCACCTCAGCACATGCATTAGCTCCTTGGAGCAGATCTCGTCCCCGCACTGGTCTCTGCAGTACAGGGCATCACCACTTGGCCCTCTCACTGTCATTTCACAGGCGCCCACACCCGGCACCCAGAATACCCAGATGCTCTCCAAAGGATGTGAGCATGCCAGAGGAACTGTGTGTGTCCTGTGGGGGATGGAGGCATGCTGGGGTTGATGGAAGTGCTTAGGAGGAGCGAGGACAGAGTGTGGGGGACTTGCACCACCATGGTGTAGGACTGTTGCAGGTGTGTGTGGGTGACGGCATGCTGGGGTACGTTTGCACGCCATGGGGAGAGGAGAGAAAGCATGCACCGAACCAGAGACCTGCATCTGTGCAGATCCGCAAACCCCTGTGGCATGGCCAGGAGGAGTTCAATGTGGCCCTCACCATGGCTGTCCCTGCGATCTCACACCTACTGGGCCAGGAGGCAGGACTTGCGCAGCCACTCCTTGGCACTGCTGGCCTGTAGGCGCTACTTCAGCTCAGCCTGCAAGCTCCACTTGGCATACTCATGGCTGCCACCACAGCCATGTGGGGAGTACTGGCCACCCTCTGCCAGCCCGCCTCCCTCTCCCAGAGGCTCTCTCAGCACTGCCCACAGGCCCAGAGTAGCCTGATCAGGACTTGATGCCCGGGCATGCTGCCTATTGGCCCAAAGTGTGCTACCCACCAGCCATTCTGCACCTGCACACACTGCCCATGCCTGGAGCTCATTGCCCAAATGCAAGGAAGGGAGGCATCTCACCTTGCACTGCCCACTGGCCTGCCCACAGACCCAGAGATGGGTGCCTGGCTTTGTAGCCTTGGGCACTGTCCTCTGGGCAGGTGGGTGGGTGGGCACCTCCATGCCCCACACGCTACCCACTGGCCCAGATCAGTAGTGGGGGGGCAAACCCAGGTGTTTCACTGATTTGTGCCTGCATCCATAGGACCAGGGTGTTCAGGGACCCCAGCTGCTCAGGGCCTATGCCAGGCCTACAGGCCACTCAGCACCTGTATATGGCGGGTTAATTTGCATACTCCTCCTGATTGGCTGGTGAGCAGAGTGGACGTGTGGTCAATTTACATGTTCCTCTTATTATATAGGATGTATTTATACATTTATGTATTATGTATTTATATATTATATGTAGTCATATATATATATATATATATATATATATATATATATATATAAATTTTATCCTATGTAATAAAAGGCTAATATGCAAATGGCCAAGCTGTTCCCTGGTGGTCAGTGTGCTCCCACAGGGGGAGCGCCGCTCAGCCAGAAACTGAGCTCATGACTGGCAAGCCCAGTGGTGGTGGTGGAAGCCTCTCCTGCCTCTGCAGCAGGAGAGCGGGCCTAAGCCATCAGTTGGACATCTCCTGAGGTCTCTTGGATAGTGAGAGGGCCCAGGCCAGGATGAGGGACACCCCCCCCCCCTGAGTGCATGAATTTCATGCACTGGGCCTCTAGTACACATATAAAATCACAACACATGTGGCTATACAATCGTGTGTAGCCAATGTTCTTGTCATCTTAAACTTGTATGTCTCTTAATAATTCCACATGGTGTCAGAGATGTCGGCTGCCCATCCAACTGCCCGGGGCTGGAGAGAGCTGAGGCCCCCTTTCAAAGGTGATTTTTCCAGAAGTAAAAATAAAGAAAGCCAGCCCGCATCTCACCCTCCCAGGTTGGCAGAAGTCCCTCCCTGGGGAGCAGCTCGCACCGGCCTTCTCCAGTTTGTCTGTTTCAGTCCAGCTGGAGGGAGCTGGGCTGCTGTGGCATCTGTTGCCACTGCTGCTGGATGGCTGTCAAAACGGGCATATTCAATTAGGCGCGTTCTTTCTTTCCACGGGCGGACATTTGGCTGCTTGGCCGTTGCTTTTCTTCCCTGTTTTTCTCCCTCTTCTTCATCTGCTCACAAAATGTTTTGCCTATATCGTTAACCCTTGCTCCATCAATCCCTTCTTGACACTGGGCACTGGGCCCTTTTTTTCTTTTTTTTTTTCAATGTGGGAGTTGGGATTTAGGGGAATGAAGGAAACATTTGCCTGTCACAGTCACATCGCTTGTTGACTACTTGGAATCAAACATTGCAGGAAACCACTATTTTGTTGATTATTTAAAAAAAAAATATATATATATATAATATATCTAGAATATAATTGAAATATGCTGTTTATTTGGAACACTCCTAAAATATCTATGCAATTATGCCAAGAATAAGTGAAGAACTTAAAGGAAAATCTCATTTCAAAGCTGTCAAACTCCCTAGCTAATTTTATAGGCACATAGTAAAAATGGCATTTTCATTTGTGGATTTTCTTTTTTTTTGGGGGGGGGGGAAATCTTATCTTTTTGAAAACTATATAAGAAAGTAAGAAAGATAGCCAATTAAATCTCAAATATGGATCTCTGCTTAATGACTTTGATATCATTTCAGCTGCTAAACCTGTAAATGCTTCCCTCTAATTGCAAAATTAATTATAAAAATACATGAATATAGCTACATCTGTCTGGTACTCAGAGTCAACCTTGACCTCTATTTCCAGCCTCATCTCCTGTTACATACATATAGGTGTGCTGAATGCCAACTGAGTTAGCACAGCTCCAACTCTGGGGTACATGACTCGCTTTCCCCCTTCTTGACATGCTCATATTCCTTCTCCTCCCTGGAACCTAGGAATATCTTCCTAACTAATTCCTACATCCAAGGCCCATCTTGTGGACTCTCCTTTACTAAACCATGTTTAGCATATCCCTTAAAGGAACTGATCTCAGCAGCCTGACATACCAGCTGAGGCCTTGAAGAAGATAACCTTCTAGCATCCCCAGCTTCAAGTTTGATAAATTATCTATAGCCACCTCAGAATTCTCATAGCATTTACTTAGTACTTCTCCTATGGTACTTATAATTTCCCTAGAATCACAGTTATTTTGAAGTTAATTTTGAATTCTTTTTCTTAGGTTGTAGCCTGCTTTAAGATTCATCTGCATTACCCTCATTGTCTTGACCTTTGAGTCTAAGACAGAGCCTTATGTATAACCTCTGTATTATAAATGTTTGGTTTGAAAAGCATCCCTATCAATACAGCTATGGTTCCATGAAAGGGCGTTTATTAGCTATGTGTTATGATTGTGCCATGGAGCTGACATGACATCTGACTTCTTAGCAAAGCCCTAGCTCATAAGGACATTATGTTAAGGATCATCTTATTCCTCCCTGGCTTCTGCAGGCCTCCTAATAATTTTCTTTGGAATAAAGAAGAGGGAATTGGGAGCAGGTGAGTTATTACAACCATATAGATCTCTGATGTGCAGCATACGGCTCTGAAACAGCTTGAGGTTGCCTGCTCTACATGTACTATCCCCTTCCTGCTTTTCACAACATGGAATTCAGCCACATTATGGAAAATATGTTAAGACCAATTCTGAGCACTTTGGTAGAAATTGCACAAAAGCTTGAAACTTCCTCCCTCCCCATGGAAGAATGCAGCCAAAGTCAAGAGAAAATATTATTCTACTTCATCCAATGTCCGTCCTTGCTTTCAGGCATAAAATGATCTGTACGAATATTACTGAAGCATATGAGAGTCCAGGCCTGCTGATGAAGCTCTGCACTGTGTGAGAGCACGTAGCTAAGGAAGGGGGTACATGTGCACCCTAGAATGTGGTTGTAAGCATCGAAGGAGGAAGCTAGTTTTTCTGGCACATAGGTGCTGTTTCTTGGGCACACCTTGTGCGCACAGGATCCAGCTTACACAAAGGTGCCTCATAGGCATGTAGTAGTAGACCTGGGTACCTGATTTGTGTACTGAGTGCAAAATTAAAATGTGGGCCTCTTGTTTAAAATTTATTAAGAGTTTCAAGCCATCTACATTAGAGCATTCAATCAAGAATTGGGTCTGTGCAACCACATTGGTCCATGGAACCGGCTGCAGGTTGCAACCAGGGTGATAGTTCAGTAAATGATTTCTTTTGTATCATGAAAGATGAGGGATGCATTCAAACTGACTCCACATAGAATTGGAGACAAGATTATTCCATTTTGCTTCTAAGTCAGAGGTAGCATCTCTGGAGCTAAGTTTTAAGATGGCATATTTGGGGGGTCAAACGCAACTAGAAATACCGAGTGATGGAATATTCTCCTGTGGCCACAGACTCTTGGGAACTGTGGGTAAGATAGGGATGTATGTCTGGTTGTTGATACTTTAGAAGTAATTACTGCATTGGGTGAGTAGGCTAGGTATGGACTAATGTAATTTTATAAAAATATTTTTATGCCGAGACCGGTTTGGCTCAGTGGATAGAGCATCGGCTTGCAGACTGAAAGGTCCCAGGTTCGATTCCAGTCGGGGGCATGTACCTTGCTTGCGGGCACATCTCCACTGTGAGGCGTGCAGGAGGCGGCTGATCGATGTCTCATCGATCTTTCTGACTTTCTATCCTTCTCCCTTCCTCTCTGTAAAAAGTCAATAAAATATATTAAAAAAATGTATTTTGACATAATTTTAGACTTTCAGAAAAGCTGTAATATAACACAATGAATCCCTGAAACCCTTTACTGACATTCTTCAAATGTTAACATTTTACCACATTTGCTTAGATATTCTCTTCCTCAGTTTATCTACATGTGTGTTTGAATCTAGACCATTGTGATCTATATTTTGACTTGTTAAAGATTAAGTTGTAGCTATGATATTCTTTTTTCCTAAATGCTTCATTGTGTATGTCTTTAAGAAAACAAAGATGTTTTTACACCACTGTAGTATTAATTATTAAGAAATTAACATTAATAGAATACTATTATGTAATCTAAAGGCCTTATCCACATTTCATTGATTATTCAGTAATGTCCTTTATAACAGTTACAAAAATCTTAGAGCATGGCTTGCATAACTATAGCATATCTATTAAGAAATTAACATTAATAGAATACTATTATGCAATCTAAAGACCGTATTCACATTTCATTGATTGTTCAGTAATGCCCTTCATACCAGTAACGAAAACCCCAGAGCATGGCTTGCAACCAGTTGAGAGGTTTCTGTAGTCTCCTTTAGTCCAAACAACCCCTCCTTCCTCGGTCCTTCATTGCACTGAGTTTCTAACATGTAATTGTCAGTTATTTTTCATAATATCCCTCAGTTTGAACATGTAAAAAGGAAATAGCAGCCACCTAGAAGGGCCTCCTGCTGACCAAATTGGGACAATTTGACCATCTAAATAAGTGATAGTGAGGTATTATAACTTATTAAATAGGAATCCATGAATCTGGGAGTGCCCTTACAGCTTGTAGAGGGAATGCTGCCCAATTCAGGAATTGCTTAATAAAGTTAGGGGGGGTGGGAGTGGGGTAAAGAATCTATGACTCTATACTCATATATATTTTTTTAATTAATGAATGGATGAATATATAAATAAATAAATGAGGGAAAGGGAGAGATCTTGTTTTTGGTAGAATAAATGAATAAATGTAGAAGGAATGAAGGAAAAGGCAAGTTCTGATTTAGCCTCTATCATAATATAAATTGATTCAGACAAGCGTTATGGATGCTAAACCTAGTGGATAAAAGTTTCAGGACTAACAGGATGTTTACATAATCCACAATATACTTGTAAAGTACAAAGGAGGAATTAGTAATGTTGCAGTAGGAAATCCTGCCGCATACCACTTTAATCAAGTGATTGGAGTTGATATAATCAGCAACGGGCAAATCCACAGCATATGTCTCTTGATGTGGTGAACTGGGAAGTCTGTAGATATCCCTACCACACATGCATACTGTGTATTGAACCAAAGGAAAACACTGAAAGACCTAAATTGAAAAGTATTTTATATTTAGGCCATTTTTCACTATACACGTTTCACAAAATGCTAGCCTCCTCTAGAACATTGCTGGGTATTCTGGGAAATAAAAAGCTACAAGATAGACAAAGTACATTTTTTGAAGCATCAATTATCATCCCCTTTAGGTCTGTAAAATAGAAACAGTAGTGCAGAGGGGGGTGGGATGCAAACTTTTTTTGAATTGGAAAGATGCAGCTTGGAACTTCAAAGCCATTTATTTTGTGCATGCCACATCTTTTTAGGCTTTGCCTGTAAATGTCTTGAGGATGTGAATTTATTTCGTTCTGCCAATGTGGGCACTTCAGCAGAAAGTGTGAGAAACACTGAACTATAAACAATGGTGATTCTATGAACAGAGTAGAATGATCTGTTTGGAATTGATATAAATTGTATTACCTTTGCTTACCATGTACACAATTGAGTACATCAACCTAAAAGATGAGAACTGCTAGGGAGAATCACATCCCTTTATGATATATTCTTCTGTGGATGATGAAAAGAATTCCCCCAAATAATTTTCCTTCATGTTATTTATTGCCAACCATTATTTTACCAAGAAGAATTTGCAGAAATATGGCCACAACCTTTTACGGAAATTACAACTAAATTCAGCCTGCCATTCTTGTGGTAAAATAAACTAGAAACTTCCTGGAAAATGGCCATTTCTTTAAAAAAAAATCTCAGTGAAAGCTCATCTTGGAAGAAGGTGTAGATTTTACTTTGATTCAGCCCTCATTTTCTCCACTAAAGACACATTCTCACAGGTAATGTAAGCAGATGTTAAGCCAGAAAAACAAAAATAAAACTTAGCTTTGATAAACTTTGAGGACTTCTCGAGCCTGGTGATTCTATTTCTAAGTCAGTTTAATGTCTCACCACCAGAGTAAGTAAAGTCAAGATTGTGCATTCTTGCCCTAAGCAGTTTGGCTCAATGGATGGATTGTTGGTCTGCGGACTCAAGGGTCCCAGGTTCGATTCTGGTCAAGGGCATGTACCTTAGTTGCAGGCACTTACCCAGTAGGGAGTGAGGCAGCTGATCGATGTTTCTCTCTCATTGATGTTTTTGGCTCTCTATCTTCCTCCCTTCCTTTCTAAAAAAATCAATAAAATGTATTTTTAAAAAAAAAGAGTGTGTATTCTAGAGATTTGTCAAGTGATGGAGGAGTGCTTAGAGGTGGGAGTGTCAGCCACTTGTGAATAATTACCTACCATGTTCTGGGTTACACAATAAAATTCCATTCTTCCTACTGAAGAGTTTATAGCCTAGTGAAGGGATATACTTATGAACAAGACTTTTTGATTGGGCATGGTTAATGGAAAGCATGGTGTGTTTTAGGAACCCACAAAAGGGACAGTTTGCTCATCCTTGAGGTCTGAGATGCATTTCTGAGCTAATTCCTAAGGAAGATGGGGGGCTACCAGTGTAAAGAATGTGTACAGGTTAAGGAGAGAGCTTGAGTAGAAGCACAGAAAGATGGAACAGTATGGGAACCACATGGGTCTGTGTGGGAAAACAAGGAGATGGGGCTACCAGGACAAGTAGCTGGGTTGGATTATGGGAGGTGTTTGCATTCTCTAAGAGTTTATGTGGTCTGAGGCCACTGACATGTGGGCAGTGAGGGTAGTGATGCGATCATGTTTTCAAAGCCACCTCCCACCCTTCCATTTACCATTGTCAGAGAAGAACAAGATTCAAGGCAAAGAAGCAGTGTGCCCATCTATGAGGCCACTGATGGGACTTGAACTTTTGCAGGGACGATTGTAAGTTGAAGAGGAGGTGGCAAATTTGAGGTCCCAGGAAGGTAAAATTGTCAAGTGTCTGTGCCTGCTTGGCTGTGGGGCTAAGGGAAGGGAAGCTGGGCATTTAGAAATTCATCCACGTTTGGGGTTTTCTGTTTTTTTTTGCTTAACTGACTGAATTGAGTATACAAAACTAGGTGGAAGAACAAGATACCGAGTTCAGTCTTTGATCATGGTATGTGTGAACTACCCATGGAATGACTGTTCAGTGAACCATTTCATCATGCTGACGCATTTGTGAGCCTGGAGCCCAGACTCAGAACTGAGAGTCATTGCCAAGTAGGTAGTCATTAGGACAGTAGATCTTCATCAGAAATGTCAGAGATGTAGGGTTTTATCAGAATTGCTTAAGGTGTTTTCCTCTACTATACATTCTCCCAAACTGCTAGTGAGGCGAGAAGGAGCAGCAGGCCCATGAAATTCTGTGAATGGTTAAGGGGCGGAGGAGGGGCAAAAAGAGGGGAGCCTTGAAGAAGACTGAGGGGGAAACGTTGAAGGGGTGCTGAGAGATCTGAGGGGGACCAGAGGTTTTTGTAAAGAAATAAATGATCAGTAGTGTCATTGTCACCATAAGATTAAGGTAAGAAGTGAGAAGGATCAATGAGACTTGGAAACATGAAGGCCTCCATGGACCTAGGCAAAGCACCGTAGTGAGATTAGATAGATCTCTAGAGATCACCGGGAAATGAGAAAGCAGAGATGGTATGCAAGCCCATTTCCAAAAAATTGACTGAAGAGAGAAAAGCTGGAATGGTAGCTGGGGTTAGCTATTTGAGGAAGAGATGGTGATTTAATACACGCATGAAGATTAGATGGGCTCATAGGAGCGATCGAAAGAGTGCAGAAGTAAATGTCAGAATGTTATCCAGCGATCAAATTCCTCCCTCGTTCATGGAAGTGAGGTTATGGTTCTTGGGGTACCACTGAAATAAGGATTTTCAGAAGTCCCCACAGGAGAATAAAATGTGGGGAAAGACTTTATTTGCATGAAATTACATTCCTTGGGCTGCAAAGTCCCCTACTTCTTAAGCCAGATAGAACGGGTTTCTGGAGAGGCAAAAGCAAGGCCAGTATCCAGAGCTTCCGTTCCATGTTGCAACTGGATGCAGTTCAGCATCCAAGCTAATTAAAGCCCATTAGTTCATTGTGGGAGTCCCGTGTGGCCGTGAGCCACATGGGTGCAGGGCAGTGTACCCCCTGCAACAGGAATCACAGTATGCCAGCACACCAGTGAGGAAAAACCAAGGGAGTGCATTTCTTTGTTTAGAAGTTTAAATATTCAGGTTTTCACACTTGCAGCAGTCACCCTATTCTGGCTACTGATTTATTTCCATGTGTGATTGACAGGAAAGCTCCTTCCCAAACCACTGAGACCTTGCAGGGCCTATATCTAAATTGCCTTTGTCCAGTCCCTTCCCCCATCGGTGAGCAGGGAACAGACTTGGAGAGTGTTAAATGCACCTTTTTGGCAGAGCTGTATAATGGCACATCTATATTATTTAGCCTCCCTCTCCTCCTTTCCTGTTAAAGAATTAGCAGGTTATTACAAGGGCATCAAGAAGAGCTGGATTTGAGTTCTTGGTTCAAATAATTAGCTTTGCTCTCTATTATAGACTAAAACCTACTGCATGTGAAAATCATGTGTGGAGCTCTTAATCCTATGTAATAAAAGGGCAAAGTGACCCTAACGGCAAAATGACCGGGAATGACCAGTCGCTATGATCCACACTGACCACCAGGGGGAAGACACTCAGTGCAAGAGTTGCCCCTCGGTGGTCAGTCCGCTTTGGTAGGAGCCTCTCCCCACCTCCATGGCAGTGCTAAGGCTGTCCAACTGACGGCTTAGGTCTGCTCCCCAAGGGTTCCCTGACTACAAGAGGGCACAGACCAGGCTGAGGGATCCATCCAGTGCACACATTTTCGTGCACTGGGCCTTTAGTATTTAATAAAAGCTGTCCATGTTTACGACCTTAGGAACACAATTGCTGGGAGTGTAAAAGCTGTCCATCTTTAAGACCTTAAGAACACAATTTCTGGGAGTGCGTCCTGAGATGGTTTGTAACTTTGCTGTCTTCTGTATTCCTTCTTTCCAATGACCAAAATTTAGTTTCGTGTGCAGATTCTTCCCTTTCCTCCTGCCTCTAAATATTGTGGTACTCTATGCCTCTGCTTAATCCACAGACTTTCCCTAGGTGAAGTTTTTCACTCTATGGCTCTGGGTACTGCCTACCTGCTGATCATTTGCAGCCTTGACCTTGCATCTCATCTCTCGATTTCTTTGCTCATTGACTACTTGAGATAATATCCACTTGGATCTCTACTAGGCATCTCACATGCAGTATCTCCCAGAGAGAGCTCTCCTGGTTTTCACATCATCAACTTTCCTGCAAAGCCGTGTTTACTCCAGCCTTTCCTGGTTCCGTAATGTCCCCTCAGAGGCTCACAACAAGACCGCGGTGTCACAATCTAGGTTCTTCAGTTTCCTTCGGGCACATCTTACCAGCATCAAGTACTCCATCTCCAAAATATATTCTGAATGTATCCACTTCTCTCCGTCTGGTGCAAACAATTGTTATTTCTCTACTGTGATAATCTTACTGCTTCTCTTCTTGCCCTCTTAAAATCCATTCTCCACACAGTGGCCTGAAAGATTATTAAGAAAAACAATACAAACCAGATCACACTGTTCTCTTGGCTTAACTTCCCTGACTATCTTTCCAAATTTCTTGATATTGGCTCCCTGGGAATTATCCAGTCCCTGCACCTCAATGCCCCCCTTCATTGTCCAGTCCCAGTGACTTCTTCTCTTCCTCAAATACCCATGCTGGTTCCTATTTCAGAATTTTATGTTGTTCTCTTTTTCTTAAAAGAATCCTCAGACCTTTGAATGGTCAGTTCTTTCCTGTCAGCTTTAGTTTTATCTACATTATTTGTTATGGATTTTATTACTCAAAAAGGGAACAACTTCTGGCTAAACTGTTCTCTTAGATCCTTCTGTAAAGGTTGATTGAAGGTCAGACAAACTGCAGCTTACCTTTAATTGCTCTACGCAGCCAAGCAGGAGGCCGGTGTGCTGGATGTTTGGCTTCATATCCCATAATCCACATGTTCAAGACAATTGGTCATACCTTCTAGCTTCAGGGAGACCTGGGTCAGGGATGGGTTGGGGAGGATCAAAAAAACTAAGTGTAGTTGAAAACTTATATGACTTTTTGTTGCTGGTTGTTTTTTTTTTGTTTGTTTGTTTTTGACTCTCCCTTTTCCCGCCCCTATCTCTCTGCAGCACTAATTCTGAATTATAATGAGGTGGTGAATATTAAAGCTTAAGTTTATTTTTAGGTCATTTCTTTTTAACTCCTTGCTAGTTCATAGCCTTCTAATTTCCTGTGGAGGGCTAGGAGAATGCTGAGGAATGTCAGAAATTATTCTTCACGTCTGTGTTGTTCTTGAAACTCTATCCGATCAACCATGGAATTCTTGCATTCAAGTATTTATCAGGATGCTGCGCTGCACACATGCCCTGATTCCTTTGGAAGGGGTGTGGAGTTTGACATCATGTATGGAATCCAGAAAGTAGGAAGATGAGCCGTGCAAACTTTCTACATGCTTCTGGACAACTGAGCAGCCTGGTCTAGACAATGGTTTCTGAGGCTTTACTTTAACAAACAAACAAAAAAATCTACATCAAAAGTACTTTGTTTCAGTAGCTATTTCTGCATTCAAACAAGAGTCAATATTCCCAATAGCACAGTAAATAGAGCAATAATACAAAATATAGAATGTGGAGTTTATGGATATTCTGCCTCTATATCTTTCAGTAGAAAACAATATAAAGATACCAAAATGTGAGTTATTAGCTTTTTCAAATTTGGTTTAAAGCCTTAAGAACAAGGGAACAGAGGATTTTTGGATTTTTCACCTAATAATTGTTCCCTGTTGAAGGTTGTTGAGATCTGCTATTTAGGTCAAGCTTCAGCTGTCCTTGATGTATTGACACAGCCAGATCAATGTAATCAATGCGCAAAAGGTGCCTTTTTTGAACTTGAAAACAAAGCAAACCCCACAATTCCTTCCCAAACGTGGTTTCCATACATGGAGTTCTCACCCATAGTCCCTGCAGGAAGAATTGTTGCTGAGTGGCTTCTGAGATGGAGGTGGCCATGTTGTGTCCCACAGATGCCCACTGTCATGTGTCATGTCCATGGGTCCAGGAATGTACAACTAGGCAGGTTAGCTGCATGTGAATAGACTCAAGAAGGATAAAGTGAGTATGTGATCGGAGATTATTGCTCCTCTGAGTATAACTTGATCCTGAAAGAGAATCTGCCATTGATAGTGGCAACAGAAGGAAAAAAGACAGACGAAGAAGCAGGCAGCAGTGACCCTGAACTATCAGAAGCCATGAGTAAAAGCAGAAGCCATTAAGACAGCACAGAGTGAGAGGCATTTGTTCAGGAGGAACTAAAGTAAGAGAAGCAACGTCTCTGCTAAAAACTGTGAAATCACCCAGTTAATAGAAATGCCATTGGATCTCTTCATCCTCTCATCAGGCCATGGTACAGTCTCTTTAAGGCCTGCTTGTTTTGTGATCCTTACTCTTTTTCAAGCCTGGTTCTGTGGTCTTTCTTGGTTTCCAGTCAGTCTTGGACTCAAAATTAAGATCGTCATCCTCCTGATTTTTAATAAATTTTCAATTTGGGGGATGCGGATGAATATTTTGCATGTCATTGTAAACAAAAGCAGCCAAATATAGTGGAATGTAACATGGGAATAGGTCCACGGAGGGCAGGTCAAATTAGTGCTCAAGCATTTTGTAAAATCGCAGCTGTTTCTGCCCATCACCATGTATCCCTGCTGCTGGATACTCCCTTTGCAGCATCGCTGTTGATTGACTCGCTGCGCTGCTCGTTGTGGAAGGGCTAATGCCACACAGTGCTAGTTATAAAATGATGGATTGATAACCACAGAGGAACTGCAGGTCACGGAAGTAGAGGCGGGGCTCTCACAATGCTCCCAGGTTATTCCAGGGTCTTGAAAACAGCCTTCAGGAAGGCTGCCTGACGGGAGTGCTGGCTTCAGCCCAACTCCTTGCTTTCCTAGATCCTGCTCATTACTTGGTTCCAAGGTGAGGTCAAGGGAACATGAAGACAGGCCCATGCCATTCAACGAGGGCCAAAGATGCATTTTCTTCCCTATTGCAGCAACATTTACTCAGCAGGAGTTACCTCTGCTATATTCAGAAATCTTAGGAACTAACAGATGTCACCTGTACACCCCTGACATATGGGAATCTACACATGAAACCGTGCGTCCGTGTGAGTTCCTTTCAAGGAGACTGGCGAGATCAGAACTTGAAGATCCATAGCAAAGACATGAAATGACAGGTAAGAGCAGCATCGTTTTAATACGGATCACTGTGTTAAGAAATTTGAAGAATTCATAGATCTCAGCAAGTCAGAGCGTTTGAGCCAGGCTGGCAAGAGAGGCATATATAATGCGCCAAATACAAGAACACTGTTATCTAGGAAAGGACTGACCTGACAGGGGGCCTTCTATATGCTTCCTTTGGGAACGGAAGTGAGTAGCTGACTTCTCAGGCCATAACCATCTAGGGCTGGAGACTGAGGCAGAACCAAATGAGGACACCAGACCTTGACTTTTCATTTTGCTGGCATCCATCTGTTCTACATTTGAAGCAACCCTTTCATTACAATTGATCTGTATTTGGCTAAGTTACAAATTCCTTTTATGTGACTGGTTGGTACCTCAGAAAAAAATACGGGTGGGGAAGACTCAAAGCTGATTTGAATACCGTTGTAGGTGGACACTAATGGGACATTGTACCATCCTCTTGCGATCTTAAATGACTATGGCCATGCTTATTAAAAAAGAAAAAAAGGCTGTGATTTTTCACCGGCTGATTTGGTGTGAATGAGTAAATTATTTTTATTTCATTGCATTCACGGCCAGAACATTGAATGAGCCAATAACTCCCTAGTGTTGCTGAGCTGCAAAGAACTATTATTCGCAATTGAATTTTTATTGATTTTCTTGTGCTACAATGACTTTTCTAACATAGTAGCATGAAAGGAAAATTAGAAAAAGGCCAAATAGGGCATGGGATGAGGAAAGGGAGGCTGCTGCTTCCCATGTTCTAGTCCCAAATTCACGACTTACTGGCAGGTGCTGCTGACTCTGAGTGATCCTATTGCTGATTACACGATTTACAAGTTAGTCAAGGGCCTGGCTCCATCACCTTTCTCTCCTTTTCCCTTCTGATATTTTTGCTTCCAGTTATTTTTGGCCTTGTTGGCATTCTACCACAGAGCTGACGAGGGCGGAGAGATGGAGAAGGAGCAGAAGTAGACAGGGTGAGGCTCCAAATGGGTTAGGGCTGATATTTGTCAATGTCTTTTGAACACACACACTCACACATGTGAAGTGAGTGAATGAATGTGTGTTACTTTAACATCTTTGTAGTACATTTATCCATTCATGTGTTTGCTTTTTCTAGTCATCTTAACTCTTGGAGACTTCGTTGTATAGGGGTTTAGAATAAATATTCAGATGAATTGAAATGGACTCTCATTCAATCAGTATTTACTAATAAGTAATTACATATACCTTTACCAGTACTAGAAGCAAAGCAGATGAAAATTATATTAAAGGAGAATATTTTGAAATTCACTGAAGATTTAAAACTACAGTGCTTCTTGCTTCCTTCTTTAATAGACATCGTAGGAGTGAAACTTGTATAATAAAGCCAAACACAAAATATTTCCTCCCTCACTTCTGATTCAGTTCAGTCTAGTTAAGAGAATCTCAGGAACTAATAGAAAAGAGAAATATTTTGGACATTGATTTTTACTACTTATAAAAGTAATGCATGTTCGTCACAGAAGTTTTGAAAACTACACAAAGAAATGAAGAAGATGGTTGATAGACACATAATCATCCAGTTGCAGATCTTTGAAATGTTGAGTGGTTTCTCTGCAGGGCTTTTCCTATAACATATATAGTAATCCCACACGTGTGCTATTTTAAAATCTTTAAATCATCAATCGGGATGTGTGTGTGTGTGTGTGTGCAGTTCGGTTGAGTCTCCTTATACCAGACAATGTGACAATTATTATTTTTCTCCCTCCTATAGACCACGTGAGCATGATTATAAGTGAGATCACAAGATGGTATAATCTATTTATATTCCACCCTCACAGTATATATGAATAGAAGACCGAATCTAATAAAAGAGTGCCCTTATGTGGTGTGATAATGTATGAAAAGAGAGGTGGATAGGCAAGCATTTTGCAGAGACTTGCAAGAAAGGAACAAGAGCGCATAAAAATGTTTAAAAAAAATTAAGCCAGTAAAAGTCTGATCGGAACAATAAATGAAGTCTGGTGTGTATTATGTAGGCCTGTGAATTGCTCTGGCTCTGCTTACTTCTAATTTTTTCTGAGAATCTTTTCCTGGAATCACTCACTGGATTTAGTAAGGTAGGTCCCACTGTGATGCAATTTTAGAGAATGTTCTCCCCTTCTATCTCCTCACTCATCTATATACCTCATAATCACTTGTTTAATGTCTATCCTTCCTGCTGAAACATATGCTGAGGGAGGGCTAGAATGGTCTATGTCAAGTTCAGTAATGCACCCCCACTGCCTGACAGCTGAGTGGATGCAGGAGGCTGTAGCACATTTACTGAAAACTAAAGGTAAATTAAGAGAATAGCTACCAGCAGAAACCAATTTTTAATGCAGATGTACCTATTTTGGGGAGAAGTAGATACATTCTGTAAAGATATAATTGCTGCAGTTGAAGGAAGAAAGTTCTTACTAAAAATACATTAAAGGTAGAGCTCATTCACTACAAACTATTTTATATTCCAACATTTACTTGCAAACTTTTAAGTATTATTTTTAGTTACATTTTTAATTTTGAAATAATTGCAGATACATTCAGTTGCAAGAGGTAATAAAAAGAACCTGTGTATCCTTAGCCAGTTCCCCAAATGGTAATGAATTGTAAAACTGTAGTAATATATCAACTGGGATATTGACATGGACAGGGTCAAGATAGAAAATGTTTAGATAATTTTTAAATAATCTTTCATATAGCCCATTAATGGGCATACCACTTCCCTCCTGCCTTTCCCCTTTCTTTTTTTTTTAAATATATATTTTATTGATTTTTTTTTTTTTTTTACAGAGAGGAAGAGAGAGAGATAGAACGTCAGAAACATCGATGAGAGAGAGACATTGATCAGCTGCCTCCTGCACGCCCCACAGTGGAGATGTGCCTGCAAGCAAGTACATGCCCCCGACCGGAATCGAACCTGGGACCTTTCAGTCCGCAAACTGATGCTCTATCCACTGAGCCAAACCAATCTCGGCCTTTCCCCTTTCTTTAATCCCCTAGTAACCATTTGCTCTTCCTATCTATATTGTTGTCATTTAAATAAATCTATACTAATAAAAGGGTAATATGCTAATTAGACCAGGAGACCTTCTGGGAGACCTTCCGGATATCCTTCTGGACAAATCCATGATGGCAGGGTTGAGGCAGAGGCGGTTAGGGGCAATCAGTCCAGAAGGGGATGGCAGTTGGGGGTGATCAGGCCAGCCTAGGGGAGGCAGTTGGGAACAAGCAGGCTGGCAAAGGGGCCAGTTGGGGACGAGCAGGCCAGTAGGGTGGGAGCAGTTGGGGGTGATGAGGCCAGCAAGGGGAGCAGTTGGAGGCCAGCAAGCCAGCAGGCAGAGTGATTAGCGGTGATCAGGCAGGCAGGCAAGTGGTTAGGAGCCGTAAGTCCCAGATTGCAAGAGGGATGTCCCTTGAGGGGTCCCATATAGAAGAAGGTGCAAGCTGGGTTAAGGGACACCCACTTTCCCCCATTCACAAATTTCATGCATCGAGCCACTAATCCTAGATAATAAAAGCCTAATATGCTAAGTGTTCGGTTGTCCAGTTGTCTGTTCAACTAATCAAAGAGTAATATGTTAATGATATGCTAAGGCCACTCAACCACTCGCTATGATGTGCACTGACCACCAGGGGGCAGAGGTGCTAACTGGTATGTTAGCATGCTGCTGGGGTCAGGTTGATCGGGACTGCGCAAGATCGGCTAGACATGCCTTGGAGCCCTCCTGGAGTCCCTCCCTGGCTGGACAACATCCCATATCCCTTCCCGGCCCTGATTGTTTACCAGTGGAGTCCCTCGGCCTGGCCTGTGCCCTCTCACTATCCAAGGCCCCCTCAGGAGATGTCAGAGAGCTGGTTTCAGCCCAATCCCACAGGCCTGGCTGAGGGATCCCACATGTGCAGGAATTTGTGTACCGGGCATCTAGTATTATATAAAAATTAAATCATATTGTATGTAAGTTTGGGGGATTAGCTTTTTGCACTCAGCATTATTCTCTGCCCATTCATCTTGGTCATTGTTGTATTAATAATTTATATCATTTGTAATGTCTGCATGGTATTCCATTATATGAAACACCAAAATCTATTAACCATTCCTATATCATTAAATACTTAGATTGTTAGCAGTTGTTCAGATCATAAATGAAGATTTGAGCAAAGTCACTATACTATTTTTAGGTAGCTATCTAATCATTGTCTTAAAATTGTTTTTAAGGATAAATCCTATATAATCAAAGGCTAATACGCAAATTGTCCCCTTCATAAGGAGTTCAACTAGGAGTTCAACTAGGGAGCCAGCTGCCCTCACCAATTGCTCATGGCCTCTCCCTTTGGCCAGCCCCATTCCCATTCAGCCCCCCTACCCCCCAGCCAGCCAGACCCCATCCATGCACAAATTTGTGCACTGGGCCTCTAGTTATTAAATGATACATATAAGTGAATTTTTAAATAGTAGATTTATTGCGATATAATCCATAGTACTGGTAATAAATTCATCTATTTCAAGTGTACAATTTAACAGTTTTTAGGGTATTCTCAAAGTTGTGGCAAATTTGGAACACTTGCATCACACCAAAAAATGAAACTGTTTTCAATGCCTCTTACCCCACCCTCACCTACAGCCCTGGGCAATCACCAATCCACTTTCTGGCTCCATGGATCCACCTGTTATAGACATTTTATTTAAATGGAATCATACACCCCTACCTGGTTTAGCTTAGTGGATAGAACATCGGCTTGTGGACTAAAGGGTCCTGAGTTCCATTCTAGTGAAGGGCACATGCTTGGCTTGCTGTCTTGAACCCCAGTGGGTGGCATGCAGGAAACAGCCAATCAATGATTCTCTCTCATCATTGATGTTTCTATCTCTCTCTCCCTCTCCCTTCCTCTCTGAAATCAATAAAAATATATTTAATCAATAAATGGAACCATATAGTGTGTGGTCTCTTGAGTCTGGAACCTACAAAGCCTGTTTGGATAAATAATGGGACATATTAATGGCTTTCTAGTTGATGTAAAAAAGATAATGTTTCTTTAATAAATAGTGATATTGATCCTTTTACATATATTCCCTAGCCATTTGTGTTTCTTCTCTTATAAATTCTGTTTTTGTGCCCCTTTGCCAGTTTATTTTAGGGTATTTATCCTTCTCACTGTCCTTCACAAGTGTCCTTTCTATGTTAAAACTGTTAAGTCTTGCCTATAATTTTGCTTATAATGTTTTAGATGAAACTGTTGTTTAATTTTGACAAATTATTATCTATCAATCATTACTTTCCTTAAGTGTTTGTTCTTCCTTCAGTGTTAGGTTTAGAACCGTCTTCCCCATCCTAAGATCCAACACATATTTTAATGCTCCTGTTAGTTTTGTCCTGTTATGCTTCCAGTGCTCTCGAAAGGATTTTACATATATTGGCATTTCATTTTCACCAAGAAAAACAACTATAAAAGGAATCATTCTTCTCATTTAATAAATGAGGAAACTGAGGCAAAGAGAGATAAAGATACTTATCAAAGTGGTAGTAAGCCCCGGACCCAGAATTCAGTTAGATACTTTGGTTCCAATCCTCTCCCTCTTCCATGGTTTGCAGTCCTGCCTAGTGAATTTCTGGGACACAAAACCTATTTAAATACTCATTATTCACTAGAGGCCCAATGCACGAAATTCGCGCAAGGGACTCAGCCCTCACAGCTGCAGCAGCTGCCTTGGCCCTCGCAGTCCTGGCTTCGTCCAGCAGGTGGTCTGGAAGGTCATTTGGCCATCCAGTCTAATTAGCACATTGTGTTTTTATTATTATAGGTTAAATATTATGCATGCTTATGATACGTTATACATTTCTCTTTCCAGAGGTGTTGGATAATTATATGAATAATTGTATATATTACAAAAAGTATTTTAATTTATACTTAAGTGGTTTAATTGCCCACTGCCAAATTTTATAAAAACCCAACTTCCAATTACTTAATTCATTGTTTTGCATGTCTTTTCATTATTTGTTTTATTTAAAAAGGTAATGTTTTCAGGGAGGGTATGAGGCTGATTAAAATCGCTTGGCTCATTCATGTCTGAGGCTATTGTCAGTTTGCTCATGAATAATAGCTTGTTTGGGAATAAAATACTGGTTCCTATGTGTTTTTTTCCCTAAAAAACAAAAACAGATTTGATTAATTATACTCTGGTATATATCAGAGTTCTAGGGAAAAGTTCTAGTCATAGTCTGATTATTTTTTCATTGTCAGTTACTTTTTTAAAAACATATTGAGATATATTTGGCAAAATATGCAATATGATGATTTGGTATATGTTTATATTGTGAAATAATTACCACAATGAGATTAGTTAAAATAACCATTACATCATATATTTACTTTTTTTTTATAATGAAAACATTTAATATTTATTCTCTTGGCACTGGCCTGGTGGCTCTGTTGGTTGGAGCATCATCCTATATACCTAAAAAGGTTGTGAGTTTGATTCCCAGTCAGGGCACATACACAGGTTATAGGTTTGATCCCTGCTCAGGCTTATAGGGGAGACAACCTAACAATGTATTTCTCACATTGGTGTCTCTCTCTCTCCTCTCTCTCTCTCCCTCTCTTCTCTCTCCCTTGATTCCTCCTTTCCCTTTCCTCTCTCTAAAATAAAAGAAAACTTATCCTGGGGTGAGAAGTAAAAAATGAAATTAATTACTCTCTTAGTAACTTTCAAGTATTTAATACATTATTATTAAGTACAAGAGGCCTGGTGCATGAAACTCGTGCATAGGGAGGGGGAGTCCCTCAGCCGAGCCTGCATCCTCTCCAATCTGGGACCCCTTGAGGGATGCCCGACCACCCTTTTAGGGATTGGGCCTAAAAGGGCGGTCAGACATCCCTCTCACAATCCAGGACTGTTGGCTCCCAACTGCTATCCCCTGCAGGCCTGAGTACCCCCCTCCCAAATTGTTCTACCTTGAAGGTTTCATCTCTACCCAGCTTCCCTTCCCTGCAGGCCCGCTTCCTCCCAACTGCTCTCCCCTGCAGGCCTGCCCTCCTATAACTTCCCTCCCCTGCAGTCCTGGGTACCACCCAACTGTTCTTCCCTGCAGGCCTGGGTACCCCCCCATTTGTCCTACCCTGCAGGCCTGGCCCCACCCAACTTCTCTCCCCTGCAGGCCTGGTCCCTCCCAACTACCCTCCCCTGTAGTCTTGGTCCCCCCTCCCAACTGCCCTCCCCTGCTTACCTGGTCCCCCCAAGCTGCCCTCCCCTGCAGGGCTGGTCTCTAACAATTGTCCTCCACTGCAGGCTTGGGTGTCCCCCACAACTGCCCTCCCTTGCTGACTTGGTCTCCCCAAACTGCCCTGTTTTGCCGATCTGGTATCTCCCAACTGCCCTCCTCTGCTGGCCTGGTCACCCCTAACTTCCCACAACTGCCCTCCCTTTCAGGCCATCTTGTGGTGGCTATCTTGTGTCCACATGGGGGCAGTCATTTTTGACCATATGGGGGCAGCCAACTTATGTCTTGATGTGAGGGTCAATTTGCATATTACTCTTTTATTAGATAGGATAGTCACCATGCTATATGTTAGGTCCCCAAAAACTATTTATCTTATAACTAGACCAACATCTCCTATTTCCCTCACCTCCCAGCCCCTGGTAGCCACCAATTTACTGCTTGTTTCTATTCAGCTTTTTCATCTCCACACATATGAGATCATACAATATTTGTCTTTCTCTGACTTATTTCTCCTAGCAATGCCCTTAAGGTTCATCCATATGTGGCAAATAGCACTGAGTAATATTTGTGTGTGTGTGAGCATGTGTGTTGGTGTATGTGTGACATTTTCATCCATCTGTGATCACTTAGGTTGTTCCCATGTCTGTAAATAATGCCTCAACATAGAAGTGCAGGTATCTCTTTAAGGTAGCAATTTGATTTCCTTCGGGTACATATTCAGAAATGGGATTGTTCCATCATAGAGTTGCTCTATTTTAAACTTTTAAGAAACTTTTATACTGTTTTTCAAAGTGACTGCACCAACTTATATTCCCACCAAAAGCACATAATAGTTCCAGTTCTTTGTGCTCTAGATCCTCACCAGCACTTATCTCTTGTCTTTTGGGTAATAGACATTCTAACAGGAGTGAAGTGATATCTATCTGTGGATTGATTTGCATTTCTCTGATGATTACTGATGTTGAGCACCTTTCCATGTTCCTATTGGTCATTTGTATGCCTTCTCTGGTGAAATGTCTTTTCAGCTTCTTTGCCCTTTTTTCCCCCAGCCCTCTAGATTGTTTGAATTTTGCCTATTGAGTTGAATGTGTTCTTATATATTTTGGATATTAACCTTGTATCAGACATATGGTTTGCAAATACTTTCTTCCATTTTGTAGGTTGCCTTGTCACTTTTCTGGTCATTTTTTTCGCTGCACAGAAACTTTAATTGGATATAGTTATACTCCCTTACTTGTGCTTTTGTTCCTTATGCTTTTGGTATCAAAACCAATATCAGAGAGCTTTTGGCCTATGTTTTCTTCTATGAACTTCATGGTTTTAGTTCTTACACTTATGCCTTTAATTCATTTTGAGTTAATTTTTATGAATGGTGTAAGCTAGGAGCCCAATTTCATTGTTTTGCATAAGAATATCCAGTTTTTCCAGCATAATTTATTAAAGAGACAACCCTTTCCTTATTTAATATACTTGGTCCCCCTATCAAATATTACTTGATTTTATATATATATATATATATATTTGATGGTTAATTTCTGAATTCTGTTTCATTGGTCTATATATATTGTTTCTATGCCAGTACCATCCTCTTTTGATTACTAAACCTTTGTAATAAAGTTTGAAGTCAGGAAGTGTGAAGCTTTCAGCTTTGTATTTTTCTCAAGATTGCTTTTGTGCCTCATGGTCTTTTGAGGGTTCCATGTGAATTTTAGGATTTTTTAAAATTTCTGTGAAAAATTGAAATTTTGATAGAGATTGCATTGAATCTATACATGGCTTTGGGTAGCATGGAAATTTTAACAATGTTAATTCTTCCTATTCATGAAAGTTTTAGTTACTTCTGCTTATTTACTACAAATAAACTTATAGTTGGAAATTTTAAATAATTATTTTATGATATATCTAGTATTTTTTCTCTTTAAAATGATTTTGCCATATATCCAATGGCCTCTCTTGAAAACACAAGTCTTTTTTTAGCTCAAGGAATAATTATTATGATTGTATTGGTTATGATTTCTTTCAGCTTATTTGTCTCCTAACATTCCTATTATATTCAATTGTATTTCCCTATCTTAGCATTATCTCTTGTTAATTATTTCATATTTTCTTCATCGTTAACATTGTGCTATTTTTCTCTTAGCTTACTTATTCAGCATGTATTTGTTAAGTTCAATAGGCACTGGAAATTTAAGGGGGAGCATTTCAGATATTAACCCACTTTTGTAGAAACAGATCTAGTGAGGAAAAAAAAAATATGGTAAGCAATTATAAGAGCTGTACTAGAGGGAATTTCCTAAACTGGAATTTCTTGGTTTCAAAGCTCTTGCCTCCCATCTCTCTAACCACTGGTCCATAATTTGTGACACTTGGGCTGGGACTCCCTGGCCAGATCCACCAATAGGAGCACCAGAGGACTGGCCACAGGAAGAAGGAGGCAAGGATACTTCTTCCTGATAATTTTTTTCCCTGTCAGCATCATCCTAGCAGAATTTCTTTTCTTTTTTTTTCTATTCCCCTTAATTTTTTTTATTAATTTTTTATACATATCTCCCCATTGCCCCCCTCCCTCCCAGGCATACCCTAACCACCCCAGTGTCTATGTTCTTTGGTTATGCTTATATGCATGCATACAAGTCCTTTGATTGATCTCTTATCTACCTCACCTAACTTTAATCTTCCTGCTGTAATTTCACAGTCCTAGCAGAATTTCTTCATCTGGGAAGTTGATCCTTATTTCCAGCTCCCCCCCCCCCATATGCTTGCAGATCCAGCTTCATGATGCCCCCTTGAGATGCCAGTACTAATTTGGTGAGCAATCCTTCTTCGAAGGTCTGGGCCACGACTCCTTAAGTCCTGAGGCACCAGTACGCACCATCCCCTTCTTAGACATTTGATATCTCTCTAAGCTTCAAATGCTGTAACTCCAACCTCACCCTTTGTCCCTGCATCTTCCCCCCGCCCCTTCTAGGGTGGGCCCTGCTTTCCACGGTTTTCCTTTGACCTTTTCATTTCTCCCATTATTTACAATTATTTCTGTTAAAACAACTGTTGTGCTGTGTTTTACACCTGTCTTCTGTGTCATTAGTTCAGATTTCTGCAATATTCAGCATGCTGTTTACCGCCTCTATGACAGATATATTACTAATTCAGCAGTTTTGATTGTATGTATTCTTTCCTGCATAGTGTCAATTTCCTTGATGTCAGATGTTATCCTATTTATAACTCCCTATTCTAGATTCTCAGTTGCTATTTCCTTTTAACTTTAAGGAACTTAAATTACAAATTAACTAAAATGTCTCTTGTTTTGTAACTTAAGAGGAAGCCATTTAATTTCAGTTCTATGAATTGTCTCCTTCATTTTTTAAAATATATTTTTATTTCAGAGAGGAAGGAAGAGGGAGAGAGAGATAGAAACATCAATGATGAGAGAGAATCATTGCTCAGCTGCCTTCTGCACGCTGCCCCTAAACCCAGGCATGTGCCCTGACCGGGAATTGAACCCTGACTTCCAGGTTCATAGGTCGATGCTCAAGCACTGAACCACACTGGCCAGGATGTCTTCTTCATTTTATTATAATCCTTTGCATGTGGCTGGGGATGCTTTCCATACTATTAGAAGTTGCCTAGGTTCCCATCTGAATCTTTCAAGCCTTAGAACTAAGGTAGGTGATAAAAAGTCTTTAGTTTGCCAATTCAGAAGCCAATTAGGGTAGGCGACCTTTGGTGGGAATCAGAGGGAGGGTTGGAAGCATTTACCTCTGAGTCTACGAGTTTACTTCCATAATTTATATTATGATCCGTATGTAGTGGAAATTTGTTTGGTAGATTTGCCCTCTTTGGGAGTGCAGAATGGCAGTGTCCCTGCCACCAGTGTTCCGGGAAAGCCAGGTCTTTGTGGTACTTGGGGTTTTCACTTGGTGTGATATCTGGTTCCTGAGCTGGGCCAGATATATGACACCCCAGTTGTTCTCTAAACCCCTACTCCATTTAATCTTTGGATCTCCACATTGAGAGGTATTGATATGCTTCTTATTGGAAGTCTTCCAGTTATTTCAAAAATCAATTGGGAAGAGCAGAGGTTGGGTAGATTCTTTCTTTAACTGATCTTGGTTGTATGGGGTCTACTAGAAGGGTCTCAAACTTTCTTGTTTATAGATAATACCCTTTCCTATATCCCAGTGTCAATACAGGGCTTTACTTTTTCTAAAAAAAATATTTTATTGATTTTTTTTTTTTACAGAGAGGAAGGGAGAGAGTTAGAAACATTGATGAGAGAGAAACATCAATCAGCTGCCTCCTGCACACCTTTGACTGGGGATGTGCCTGCAACCAAGGTACATGCCCTTGACTGGAATCGAACCTGGGACCTTTCAGTCCACAGGCTGATGCTCTATCCACTGAGCCAAACTGGTTTCAGCAAAGGCTTTCCATTTTATATACATATTTACTAGTAATTATCTGTTTATTGAACAATTGGTTTTCTGTGCTTCTTCGGATTGATTACAGATTACCTAGCGTTGTCAACCTGCAATCTTTATTTAGCACCACCGAGCAAGACTTCCTTTAAGAAATCATGCAATCAAAGAGAAGAAAAAAGCGACAAACACAGCAAACAAAATTCGTCACAAAAACACAACCCTTTCCATTAGCAAACTGATGTCTTGTGTTAGTCACTTACTCTCTCTAGTTTAGACTAATTTCTGTATATTTCTGATAAATAAGTGGGTCATGTGGAAAAGGGATTTTTGACTCAAAGACCTCTTGTTGGGAGAGCAAAGGAGAGTTATGGTAAGATTGTGAAAAGAACGTGAGATATTTTTAAATCTGGAGTTTACGCACAATCCCTCCATTCACAGTTTTGTCATCAGTTATGTGACCTTCATCACACTTAAAATCAGAAATTCTGAATCATAAAGGCTGTGCCAATGTATGGATCTCCAGCAGAAGGACACTGGCCTTACTATTTGGGAATAACAGAGAAATAAGAAGATGGGTCCCGCCATGTGCCTGCAATACAAGCCTTTTTGAGGATCTTTTGCCTCCCGTACCATCCTGCAGATCTCGGAATATACAGCATCGCTGACAGAAGACATCAGTTGCCTCTGGGAGGGAAAACATTAAGAGTAAAATTCGAAAGCAAGTGAATACATGGATTGCTGTGCTTGTTATTCATCGAGTGTTTTTGACTTGCTAAAAGCAAGTTTAATGTATTTATAAAATTTATAAAGATGTAACTGATTCTGGAGCTCTGCTCTTTACAGGGAACATATTTCATGTTATTGTAAGCACTGAAGAAAATTAAATCAATAAATCCACCGCCTGTAATTTGAGATACTCAATTGAAGAAAAAATACATCGTGAGGGAGGGAGGGGGGATCATTTACATGGAGGAGGACTTGTAAAGCTGACTGCCAGATTTCAGCCGGTGCTGTAAAACTATTCAAGTGTTGTGATGACACCTCGATGAAAGCAAAGGTCAGGTCCCCCTGGTGTTCATGAAGCATCTGCTCAAGTGGAAAGTCATGCAAATGAAGCTCTTTCTGAACTGCCCATGCGTCCTTTTCCCTGGGAAAGCTTTGCCGGTGCGCAGTCAGCCCGCATGTCCGGAAGCGTGGGGAATTTCTCACGGGCATCCATGCTCTCTGTGACCACTGGCCGGCCTGTGAACCTCTCCATGCGTCTCCCTTCCACGTGTGAAAGGTTAACAGCGCCGCTTGTTTGCAAAGTGCCTGGGGCCCTCCGTGAAGGGCACTACACAGATGCCCGGCACTTGTGTTTGAATAGAGGGCACTGCATTTTTAATTATGTGTTTGGTTGCCTGGCTTATAGATTTTATTGTGATTCAATGTGGCCCCTTCTCCCTGGTTACAAATAAAAGACTAATAGGTAATCTCACTCTATTATCATCTTTCTAGAGCCCCTTAGAGGGTTAAGGAAATGCCAGAGGTTATAGATTAATAATGTATTCTTTAGTTAATAAAAAAAAAATATCACACACATCTCAGCTGCATAAATAGCTGTGGATGGCAATTTATTGGGCCGAGTGTTTCATCTGCCGCTAAGCAGATAATGCCGGCAAAGACTCATGAAATGAGTTTTGTTTTTCCGGCTCCCCAGTAAATCTTTTATCCTCTTACCGATATTAAGCACAGTTTTGTTAAGGTTTATTTTAAATGTGCTTGTGCGTATTAGGGGAAATGATCTTGCATTCTGGAAACTCCTGAAACAATGAGCTTTGTGTGTGTATCTAAGTCTTGACAGTAAGCTCACAATTTGACTGTATTTGGAGCGAATGTGAGTAATTCCGGACCGAGAGCTAAGTGTCCTGCATCTCCCATTTCTTCGCAGATTTGCGGAAGAACTTCGAACAAGACCCGCAGGGAAGGGAGGTTCCCATCGAAGGCATGATCGTGCTGCACTGCCGGCCGCCGGAGGGAGTCCCTGCTGCCGAGGTGAGAGGCGTCTGGGACAGGCCTGTTCCCCAGAAGGAGGGCGGGGTCCTGTGGGCACATCCATGTGGCGTGAACGCCTGTGTCTGGCATCCTTGCCCTCTGAACCCTAATGGTATAGGTGGCGAAGATATAATGAAGGCATTAAGTTGGAGGTGGAAATTGCCTCTCGTCTACTTTCTTGTTGACACTGAGCTCTTGCTAGGCAGCCTGGGTGGGATTTGGTCTGTGTTCCTGCTTTGGTGGCCTCAGATCATGTAGGTGGCACCTTCTGTGTCATCCGCCAGTCACCTGGGGCACACCGATGTGCTCATGGTTTATGGACCGATCTGAGCTCTAACCAGCAAGTCCGTGCGGGTGAGTGTCCAGGGAAGGAGTGTCCACGTTCAGTGGTGTCTGCGTGTGCTCGTTCTCCACTGGCTCCTGGAACATCAGTGCGCCTTCCTGAGGTTTCGGGCACTGAGCTGACATGATGCAAAAGAGGCTGAAGCCACACGTCTGCCATCTGTTATACTTCTCAGTGAGGATTTTAGTTTTTGCATCTTTTCTAGCCTTTCTGCCATATTCTTTCAATATAATTGTCAGTAATCGGACACTATGATAACAGGAAGGCTTCCCGAACCTTCCAGTGGCTGTTAGAGATGTTCTGAGAGGCCAGTAATACAGTCACTAAGGCAGTGTTGGCGGAGGCTGGCGCGTCGGGAATGCTTAGTGGACCTGCGAGTTTATAAACACGGGCCTGAGCGGAGCCTTGCCCAGTGTGGCTTTTCTCCGGGAAGCTGGGGACCTGTCCTTCCAGCTCCGGCTTATTCACTGAGGAGAAGAGGTATTTTAAAAAGTCAAGTAAACAGAAGAAAACAAAAGGAGCTTCTGCTTCAGGTTTTAGCTGAAGTTGTTGTGGGATTTCATAGTTGAGCAGACAAAGGAGCAGGAAACATAAAGGGGAACGAAAACACACACACACACACTGGCCTCTGTAGACAGAAAGTGCGCTGGGCGGACAGCAGTCCAGGTTCTAATGGTTTAGAAAAATGAAGCAAACGGACTTGAAAATTAAAGCGAATATCCCATGCATGATATGATATGATTAGAAAGGAAAAGGCTTAATTTTTTTTAGGTTCTTATTTAATATGAAAGAGGAAGATATTTGATTATTTTTCTTCTTTTCCACTACCTTGCTCCTTCCTGACACAGGTGAATGTGTCAGCCCCATTTAAGGGACACCCTAAGCCCTCCTGGGAGTCTAATTGGGCATCAGCAGTCTAATCCAGCCACTGCCCGTCTCTCAAAATCCACGTTCCCAAACGCACATGCATAAAAATGTCTCGCCCCTGTCACACCGGCTGCGCGAACAGCCAGTCTTCCTTCCAAGCCTCAGCCAGGTCGCCGCTGTCAAATCTGGCAGAGAAATGGGGAGGAAGGTCACGTTTTTATTAGCTCCCTGTCGGTGGGAACCTAATGTTCTCACATGTCTAGGAATCAATTTTTACAGCTGGAGGAGAACTTTGATATTTACCTGGCACAGCCTTGGAATTTCAAAGGCAAGAAAATGGATGCTCAGATCAATGACCTACCAAAGGTCTTGCAGCCATTTAAGGGCTAACTGTGTTTAAAATCTTTAAACTGCTCCTCGAAGCACTCGGGGTAAAAGTCTCTGTTCTCCTGGAGCCTTATGTGGCCAAACGTAATCTGGCCTGCTGTTCTCTCTGACCTCATCTTCTGCCAGTCTTTGTGTGACCTTCCTATAGCCACACTGGCCTCCTCACTCCTCCTCAGGTGTGCCAGCAATGCTTGTACCCCAGGGCCTTTGCACATGATGGCCCCTCTGCTAGAATAGTCTTCTGCAGCTAATAAATTGCTTCACCCCTCCCTTTAGGCTTGCTCAAATATCACCTGCTTAGTGAGGCCTGCTCTGGACACTTGATTGAAAGTGTCACTAACCCACCCCTTACATATATTTTCAAGCCCCCTTCACTGCTTTATGATTTCTCCTTAGCTCTTATAAATATACTACTATATTTACTCTACTTATTGTCTGTCTACTCCACTAGAATATAAGGTTCATGAGGGACATTTTCCCTTATTTTCTATTGCTGTACCTCCAGAAATTAAGAGACTGTTTTTAGATCCAGGGGCTCAGTAAATATTTGTTGGCGGTGAAGGAAAACTAGTTTTCTATATTGATGAATATTGGAGGTTATATGAGGGCCTTCCTCAGACATCCTCCACCTGCTCTTTGAAGACATAACTAATAAAATCAATGAGTAAAAGAGAGAGGACAAAGAAGAGAAGTATAAAGGATGTGCAATCTGGTAAGATGATCGCGAGAAGGGAAACTATACCTTGGTGTGTAAATGCATCCCTGAGTGTGCATGCATACACACACCCCTACCCACACCTCTTCTCTCTTCTCTCTTCTCTCTTTTCTCTCTTCTCTCTTATTTCTTCTTCTTCTTCTTCTTCTTCTTCTTCTTCTTCTTCTTCTTCTTCTTCTTCTTCTTCTTCTTCTTCTTCTTCTTTCTCTCTCTCTCTCTCTCTCTCTCTCTCTCTCTCTCTCTCTCTCTCTCAGCTTTCTAGGGGATTAGGAATTTCGGGACTTCAGGGCTCTTCAGGGCTGTGGTTGGAAGAGGGGGTTCCCGTGGGGACATGGGCTGACCTCTGGGAAGCAGCATTCCTATCCATTCAACCACCGGGGCAAGCTTTACCCGGTAGAAGCTTAGAAAAAGCTCCCTGCACATCCCTCCACACTTCTTGCCTCTGTTCTTGAAGGCAAATGAGCTCTGCCTGTTCACTCAACTCTTTTTCCATCTTCATTGGCTTCTGAGGGTGCTTTGCAGCTGGCACCGCAGGAGCAGAACAGGATGTGAAAACTTCCAGTGGCCACACAAACCAGTGTCAGTGGCGAAACGTTTGGGAGAGATGTTGAACAGGGGAGAGAGGATCAGTGCAGACATATCCGAAAGAAAGTGTAATTTCTTTTCTGGTACCTACCTACCCTCCTGTCACATTTCCAAACTGTAGGGATTCACTTTCTCTATTAGTTACCTAGGGCTGCCGTGACAAACTTCTACAAACTAGATAACCTAACACAATAAAAAATGTATTCTCTCACAGAAGTCAGAAATCAGAATGGAGGCAGGATTGGTTCTTCCTGTGGGCTCCAGAAGACAATTTGTCCATGTCTCTCTCTTAGCTTCCGGGGTTTTCGGTGGTACGTGGTGACCCACGGTGTAGACACAACATTCCAATCTGTACCTCTATATTCACATGGTACTCTCCTCTCTGTGTATCTGAATTTCTTTCTTTTTTAAAATATATTTTTATTCATTTCAGGGGAAAAGGGAGAGGGAAAGAGAAATAGAAACATCAATGATGAGAGAGAATCATTGATCAGCTGCCTCCTGCACGCCCCATACTGGGGATCCAACCCGCAACCTGGTATATGTCCTGACTGGGTATTGAACCATGACCTCCTGGTTCATAGGTTGATGCTCAACCCCTGAGCCATTCCGGGGGGCTGAATTTCTCTCTTCTTATAAGGACACAAGTCACTGGCTAAGGGCCAACCCTGGTTCAGTATGAACTCCTGTTACTATTTTAGGTCTCAGTCCATCTGCAAAGACCTTATTTCCAGATCAGGTCACATGTACAGGTTCCGTGTGGACGTGAACTTGCATGGGGCACTGGACACCTCAGCCTACTTCCCAGCCTCCTTTTGACATCACATCCTTCTTTCATGTTAATCATGTATGCGTTTTAGGAATACATTTTCACGTCAGGCTGGCTAAAATTAAAGAGGGCTATTCTGATTCTGAGGAGCAACTGGGGCTAGAGGGTGGTTGAAAACACAAATTCTGAGCCGGGAGCCGGGGAAAGCTCTGTGTCCTATATTTCATGTTGTAGATGGCAATGGGGGTGTTTCCACCACACTGTGGAATGGGCGATTGTGCGGCGCTAGCAAGCATTTACAGCATCATCTTAATGCAGGCAAGCGTCCCCGCTCCCAACCCTTGAGTTATTTGGAATTTCACTTATTTATGAGCTGATACTACCTATATCTGCGCATCAGTATTTACAGCTCCTTGTCTCAGCAGTAGCTCGTGCAGTAGTTATTACCACCATCTGTGCTGTTGTGGAAAGGAAGGCAGAAAGAGAGCGGAGAGCTGAGGAAGAGAAGGATGGGGAAGGAAAGTGCAAATGTTTTCCGGGGTAGAGGTGAATACTGAGGTCTGTCAGATGGTCTGCAGCTCCTGAAAAGTGTATCTTTGTGCGTCCTGTCTTCGCAGTCATGTGAGGAACCCGCAGTGAAGGACTCTTGGGAACGGTAGTAATTGGGAATTGTGCTTGGAAATGGATGGGTCCTGTAACTGTCCCTGTGACTAGTATCATGCATCTTCCCTGAGCAGTCCATGCTCCACCCTTCCCACTGCCCACCTCCGCTGGGGGCTGGGGGATGAGGAGGCTGAGGGGCCATCACTGGAAAGGGGTGTGGCTGGCAGGGCTGTTGGATTTGTCCTGCAGTGGCATAGGAGGTCACATTGAAAGGCACATTGGGGGCAAGTCCAAGTCTTGTTTTCACAAGACATACACAATGGTCTTCTTAGGGTAAGATAGAACTTTTTGGCAATTAACTTACCTATGTGACCAGAGAAGGAGGTTTATATAAGAATAGAAAGAGCTACCATTTATGGAATGCCCCCAGGTACCAGGTACTATGTTAAGTGGTTTCTTTATGTAATTTAATTTGCAAAAGACTGCTATAAGATTCTAGAAAACTATGCGTGTTTTCCCACCCACTTTACAGGACTTGTTCAAGCTCTCAGATCACAAGGAAGCCACTCTAACCTTAAAAGTTCCAATCATCATTCCTTCTCTAATAGTTTCTGGTGTGTGTGTGTGTGTGTGTGTGTGTGTGTGTGTGTATGTGTATGTGTGTGTGTATGTTTGGTTGCTGTTTTTAG
>PVJN01022403.1:0-33526 GCA_004026805.1 Lasiurus borealis | reverse complement strand
TTCTTTTCATCATATTCTGAATTCATTGCTTTTTCATAAACCCACTTTATGCTTCCATTCTTAGAGATACCAACATGTTTTTCCTATATGGAGGGCTTTGATTTTTCAACAGAGCTAACATATACTCAATAGAAGCCAGTTTTCTTGAAAGGTATTGTTGAGCCTCTGCAGCAGCTCTTTTAAAATATGTTTTATTGATTTTTTACAGAGAGGAAGGAAGAGGGATAGAGAGTTAGAAACATCGATGAGAGAGAGACTTCGATCAGCTGCCTCTTGCATGCCCCCCACTGGGGATGCACCCGCAACCAAGGTACATGCCCTTGACCGGAATTGAACCTGGGACCTTTCAGTCCACAGGCCGACACTCTATCCACTGAGCCAAATTGGTTTTGGCTGCAGCAGCTCTTTTAAATAGTCGAGTCATAAACCACATTATATATTCCCTTATTTCCCAGCAACCCTGAAGGGCAACTCAGTCTTGATTCCTTTTACAGGTAAGGGAGCATGAAATCCTGATCAAGTTTGGCAAGAATAAATGTGAAAATGTATCTATCTTATCTACTGGCTCATAAAACAAAATAGAATAATTTGTGTTAGTGGTAGCCAGCTGGTAAACAGTTTTCATTTGCTTCCTACCTTCAGGCTTTGAGAAGTGGGAAGAACATGTAAAATAGCTTTTCACTGGGAGTTAATTGACTATTATTGTTTATAGCTAGGATGTGTGCTTTCTAGGTAATAGTTCAGTAGCATTTATCAAATACAAGTCCATGAACCAGGCTAAGCTGGGAAGCACACAGAAAGTATTAGGCTGTCTGCCTTCCGTGATAGGTTCTTTCATGTCTGTTCTCTTGTTTTGTTGTTACCAGTTCTATGAGGTAGGTAGGATCACTTGTGTTCTTTCATTTCATAAATGGGTAGATCAGAAAATATAGACATGGATAATAATCTGTCTGAAAGTATGGTCCTGATGAAAAAGCTACAGTTGGAAAACAGGTATCTTGACTGTTCTCAGCAGTTTCATAGAGTTGTTTTGTGCTACACTTTGTATGGAAGTATAGCACTGCAATTACAAAACAAAACTAGGGTAGAACCAGTCAAAGGTGGCTTCATGAAGGAGAGCGGTGAGTACTTTGGTAATACAAAGGGAGAAGGAAAGATTTTTAGGAAGACATATATTGGCTTTGAAATGGAATAGAACTTTCTGTTTTTGCTTTATGGCCTGAAATTATCCTTTTACTCTAAATAAATTGAAAGTATCCGCTATTCTACTTAGCAGTCTTCCTGCTGAATATACTACCTCCATCACTACTGTCCTATGGGAAGGCATTGACCAGAAGATTGCATCTTGTGTTTCATAAATACAGACATATACATCAGGATCTTAAGGAATTCAGAGCTAAACTACAACAGCTCTGAGCACCAACCACAACAGAGATTCCACATTAGCTGGGAAACAAAAGCTACATCTGTCCTGCGTCCTTTTTTTATCCTCCACCTTGAGTAAATCCAAAGGTTCGGGTGCATGAAAAAATGAATTTTGTATTTAGATCAGCAGTAAGCATAAGATTGCATCAGAGTGGTCTGATCTTAAGCTCCAGAGCCTTTACAAGTCCCCTTGAAGGCAAGCAGCAATACAGTTATCTTAACTAAAGATCTTTTGTTTTGCAGAAATAAACCAGAAGCAGTAGAAGTAACATTTGCAGGTAAGTGTCTTTATCTCAATTCTGTAAAGAGAAGACACAATTTAAAAATAGAAAACAAATTTGTTCCTAAAACAAGACGACATTTGGAGCACCAATCCTTAAATTGTCAAGTCTTTATGAGGTCTTTATTATAGATGACTTTTTAAAAAATATATTTTATTGATTTTTTACAGAGAGGAAGGGAGAGAGATAGAAAGTCAGAAACATCGATGAGAGAGAGACACCCATCAGCCGCCTCCTGCACACCCCACAGTGGAGATGTGCCCGCAAGCAAGGTACATGCCCCCGACCAGAATCAAACCTGGGACCTCCCAGTCCGCAAGCCGACGTTCTATCCACTGAGCCAAACTGGTCTTGGCATTATAGATGATTTTTAAAAATATTTTTATTTATTTCAGAGAGGAAGGGAGAGGGAGAGAGAGAGATTGTAACATCAATGATGAGAGAAAATCATTCATCGGCTGCCTCCTGCATACCCCCTACTGGAGATCAAGCCAGAAATCCAGGCATGTGTCCTGATCAGGAATTGAATTGCGACCTCCTGGTTCATAGGTCGACACTCAACCACTGAACCACACCAGCCAGGCTATAGATAATTATTTTATGAACTTAAGAACTATATAAAGTTACCTGCTGTTACCTTGGAAGTTTGGGTTTAGTTTTGTGGTACAAAATAAGATTTTATAATTTTGCAGTATGAAGATGTTATCTTCAAATAGCCATCATCTCATTTTACCTAGAACTAGAGTAGTGGGGAAACACAAAACTGCAGAGACCTATTTAAAAAGTTAGAGATGTTATGTTTTCTATTGCCTGCAAAGAATTAAGCGATAATACTACTTTCTTGCTCTGTGAATTTTGAGTTATACAGCCACCCTCTGTAAAATGAGGATACTTGACTAGATGATCTTGGAAGCTGAAGTCTGAAGTGCTGCGACTTTGGCGGTAGACACGGTCCCCATGCCCTCCTAGCTAGGAATGCTAGATCTCCCTAAAGAGAAGGCAGTCATCACCTAGTTTCAGAAACTTTGTAGGGCAAGTTCTCTGTGTACTATAGGAAGATAGAGGCCAAAGAGAAAGGAAGCCTATAGATTAGAAGAAACTTAAGGGATAACCAAATGCAGTGTGTGGGCCTTGTTTGGATCTGAATTCAAATAAGGAAACAGTATTAAAAACTTTTTTGAGACAGAATTTAAACACTTGACTAGATATTTGATATTAAGAAATTATTTTAAAATCTTAGGCATGATGGTATTGTGGTTATGTTTTTGGGTTTTTTTTAATTCTTTTATTTTCTAGAAATATATTCTAAAATATTTATGGTGTGATGTCTGTCTGGGATTTGGCTTAGAATCAAATCCCTTGGGGAGGGGGGGGATGTCTAAATAAAGCCATATTGGCCATGTGTTGATAATTGCTAAAGTCATATAATAGGAATAGGGGTTCATTATACTGTTCTATACATGAGTATGTCATAATAAAAGTTTTATTAAAAAATTTTCCAACACCAAGCTGTGATTAAGGTAAGGATAGCTTTTGTAACCTTAAAAAGAGCAAAGAAATGGGTACTTAACAGTTCTATCCCAGCGTTTCTGCTGTCTGCCCACGTGGATTTAAAATAAATGTCATTTTACTTATGTGCCTTCTAAAAAGAGGGATTTTCTTATGGCTTGCAACAGATAGATAGGTACTTGGAGATATTATTCTCTATTCCAAATTAAGCAATCTTATTTACTTTACTTACAGATTTTGATGGGGTCCTCTATCATATTTCAAATCCTAATGGAGACAAAACAAAAGTGATGGTCAGTATTTCTTTGAAATTCTACAAGGAACTTCAGGCACATGGTGCTGATGAGGTAAGTTCCACATCATTTTCCTTGGGACTCTTGTTTTCTTCTCGCCTTTTGTTGACAACTTGCCACCCAGAGAAAGGATCCATGGCACTGAATTTCCCCCACTGGTCACTCTGAATAGCTTGCTCACCTAACAGGGTTTTGGTTTTTTGTTTACTTTTTACTCTAGAGAAATAAAGATGTTCCCTAACCATTGAAAACAAAAACAGCTTTAGGTCTAAAAAAATACAGCGAAGAATAATCTTCGTTGATGGATACAAAAATGGCTATCATGAGAATGAGATGGGTTTCTTTCTATAACAGTGTCAAGCAGATATATTAATTCTGGCCTGTTTAAAGTTTATGATCATAATTTCTCACTCTGAAAATTTAGGCACAATCTTCCCTTTAAATTTTTAAATTTAATATTCTTTAGAACTGGCCTCTTAAAGTACCTCTTCTTCTCTGTGACTGCCTTAGGGGAAATATGAAAGGTGTCCATGTGTTGTGAAACTCTTGGTGGCCATGCCTTATTCACTGGTTTCTTTCAGTAGCTAAAGTAGCAGGTTTGGTTCCTGTTGAACTATATTTGCTCTGAGGAGAGCCATTTATGGAAGAAAGAAACTGCTATTACACCAGTGTGAGCACATTGTGGTTGGGTCTCAAAGCAGGAAGTATGACTCAGTTCCTGAATCAGTTTTCAAATATCTTTTAGTTTTAACAAGCTAGGTTCTCCTTAATCTGGTGAATGAAGATACAGCCATTTCTATTTTCTTTCTGATTAATAGTAGCTCTTGATTATTTGAAATTTATGTAATGAAAAGACTATTTGCAAAAGAATATAGAGAAATCTCCATTCTTTGGTTTAAAAATTAAAATTATATGTTAACCAAACAATGCCAGGAGCCATAGCAGTCACTTACCTTAGTTATTCATATGCAGTTGATTTGTCCCATAAATTCAAGGGTAGAGTCAAAATCTTTTCTGATTTGCCTTTTAAGTTCAAAGGAAGAAGAAATGTTGAGTTTGTATTCATAGTTATTTTACCTGGGAAAGAAGCTTCAGGAAGAAAATGTAGTGAAATAAAGAATTATATTATAGATAGTAGCTGATTCTTCTCTTTACCAGATAGAGAGCAAGAAGAAACAAGTGGCTATTGAAGTGGCCCTGCTTACATTATCTGTAAAATAGCTACCTGAAAATAATTGTTAAACAGTTGAATAGCCAACCAAATTGTATAATGATTTTCCGTAGGCAGCCCTTTGTCTGTAAAGATCTAGGTGCAATAATAATCTTTAGAAGGGAAAGAAGTGTTAATTAAGCTAGATTTCTTAAATCTCTCCAGTGTGCGCTTTCCTTCCAATGGAATGCCAGAGCACATTGCTATTCTTAGAGCCTACCACAGGGTCAAAGAACCAACCCCACCCACTCAAGTGGGTGGAATGGTAACATTCACAGTGTTAGAGCAGAGGGCACAAGTAAGTGGCTCCCAGGGTTGGTTAAACAGTGACCAGCGTGCGATAACCACAGGAAGCTTGTTATTTTGTCACAGGCCCTTTCTCAAGGCATAAAGCCTCTGCCTCTATGGTAGGAAGGTTTGATGGGGATGATTGATAGGTTACCTATACCATCTCCTGGTGTTAGGTTGGAAGATTTGGCACAAATTGAAAAGTGAATCATAGTTAAAAGTGCAAGTGAAGTAAACCAGGTGCATTGGCTGATTTGATTAAGGGGGAGGGAGCAGAGGAGTTGAATGGGGTATAAATTTGGCTCTAAAAACCTTTTAGATCTTAGAACTTAGTAAGCCTGGAATTAAACGTAATCTTAGGGGTTGTGGTTTCTCCCGTATCTGATTCCCCCTTCCTCCAAATACTAATAGTGCACATAGTACAGACGTGTAGCTCAGGGGCAGTGTGCTAGTTAAGATTCTTACAGGATGTGCATGTTACTTTTTCCCCAATAAAAGCCTTTAGAAGAAGTGGTATATAAGACACCTGAAGATCATGACCTTGAACCTTTCCCCATTAGTTCCTCTTCTGTGAAAGAGATACCTCACAATGGCTATATAGTCACCAAATAGGAACTATATGTGGAATTATTTATCTTTTGCCTTTATAAAAATTGATATGATCACTGGTTTATGCTTTGAGGTCCACCCTATTATCCGAGCTTTGCAGGTTGAGGGTTTCTTCCAGCTAAAGGAAAATGGTTAAATAATATGTGAAATATTAAAGAATACCTAAGAATGAAGCACTGAGAACCTCACCATGCAATAATTTTCTCAAATGGGACATAAAATACATTGCTGCTTTTTTAAAAAAATTTCTAGAGAGCACATTGAAAATAAGATTAGAAGAAAAACATTGATATTCACTCACATCTATTTATTGCTTGTCCTGATTTGTGGGTATATGTAATTGAGACCACAGCAGTGAACAGCACAGAGTGCATGCCCTTATTGGAGCTCCACTCTGTTGCTGCCTCTGTCTACAGCAGTGGTTCTCAACCTTCCTAATGCCGCGACCCTTTAAGACAGCTCCTCATGTGGTGGTGACCCCCAACCATAAAATTATTTCCGTTGCTACTTCATAACTAATTTTGCTACCATTATGAACCGTAATGTAAATATCTGATATGCAGGATGTATTTTCATTGTTACAAATTGAACATAATTAAAGCATAGGGATTAATCACAAAAACAATATGTACGTAATTATATATTGTGAAATATTTCTTTCTAATTACAAATAAATGAAATTTTGTCTTGAATCGTGGTGTAGCATGGGCAACAGTCTTCATATAACAACAGTAAACCACATTGCTACATTTTGCTACACCGAGGAGTGGTGTGTTGGTTCCTAAGACCATGGGAAATAGGTGTTTTCCAATAGTCTTAAGCGACCCCTGTGAAAGGGTCGCGACCCACAGATTGAGAACCGATGGTCTACAGTGTTTTTAATGCAGTTCATTAAAACATGCAGGTATAACTTCTGTAATTAAAACAGAAGTTTGTGCTTTATTGATTTTAGAGAGAAAGAGGAAAGGAGAGAGAGAGAGAAACATCAATGATGAGAGAGAATCATTAAGCAGCTGCCTCCTGCACACTCCACACTGGGGATAGAGCCTGCAACCTGGGCATGTGCCCTGACCGGAAATTGAATCGTGATCTCCTGGTTCATAATTCAGCATTCAACCATTGAGCCACGCCAGCTAGGCAAATAGCTATCTTTTTAGTGTTTAATGTGTCCCATGTGACATTAAGTCAGAACTGTTCCTTCCAAAATAAAAAGTTTGTTTCTTAACCCATGGTAGCCTAAGAGTGATTTCCACCAGGTTAAGCAGTCACATTAGCACAGAAAAAATAGGAAGATGTGAAAAGGTTTTATCATTTACTTTAAAAAGCTGGGAAGTAGCCATTAGTAAGTATTGGTTTGGGGAAAAACATCTTTAGAGAGTACAGTCTTGTGGACCCACCAGTATAAATAACTGGCTAAGATTCAGTTATTCATTGTCTTGCCTTTAAAAAGCTGGTGATGGGCTAAATAATTTTAAAGCATGCAAAATAAGCAGACTGATTGGAATCGATTCCCAACAATTGTGATTTTTATCTCTTCATTCACCTGAGTTAATGGTTTGGCAGTACTTACTTGATAACTAACATCTATACTCACTTGACATGCATCCTTCTGCTGTATTGTGAAAGAAAAAAAAAAAGATGTTTACTTGCCATGTGTGATCTGGAGGTTGTGACCAAGTCCTAACAGAGAAAAGGATGAGTCTTGATTGAAAATCAGGTCCTAGGCTGACCTTTTGGATTTAATCTCAGTTCTTTGAGTGACTTGCTTTGTATCTCAGATAAATCTGCTTCCCTCTCTATTGTTTCCCATCTACGAAAAGAAATGAAAAATGCTGACTTAGGAGAAGTGTGGCAAACACAGTGCGTTAAAGTAATGAAATTATCATGACCTTTGGATTAACATATTTGTTTTTGTATTTTCTTTAGTTATTAAAGAGAGTGTATGGGAGCTTCTTGGTAAATCCAGAGTCAGGTACGTGGGTAATATACGTAACTGGAGAGACATGGAAAGAGACCTGCCCTGTTTGTACTATGCTTTTTTTAGCCAGCAGATTTTGCTTATTATCTTGCAAATATTTCTGTATGTCCCCAGTTCTCACTTCAAGTCTTCATAAAAATATATTTTAAGGGGCTTTATATTGTTCAATAATGGTACACAGTGTGGTGTACAGTATTGATGTTTTTTCACATTTACTCAAAAGGTCCAGTTGACTCTTCCTTATTAATCTTTTAGCCAGAGAGTTCCCTTTGTGATGATTAAGATGCCTTTTGAAAAGACTAAGTAAATATTGATTCCCACCCCAATCCCTAGTAATACCTTTTTCTGTACACAGCACATTTTGGAGAAGGAAAAGGAATATTCACAATTGTTCTCACATTTTCAAATAACAAAAATGGCCAGAGGAATTAAAGAGCACCATTGCCATCCTTCACTTAAAATAGCTATGCTATACTGCTTTAAAGGAAGTTTAAAGTGGAAAAACAATATTTTCATCCCTAAGTGATGAAGTAATCATCTCAAATTTTGAGGTATTTAACTGAACCTTACAGTCTGGACAAGATAGTAAGACCATTTGAGGGTAGTGTTTGTTACTCAAATATTATTGCTGTGGTACCTTGATTAAATACATTGTTTTAAGAAGAAAGATGTGTCTATCACTTTCTTTTAATAGCAGTTACTTTTGCTAGCATATTTCCTTCTCTTTTCCGACATGGCCCTGCCTCACCACTCCCCTTGGGAGACTTGCTATCTCATATATGCTGCTCTAGAAGCAAAATACCAAATACAGAAAGGTGCCTTTGGAATGTAACTTGTTATTAGGAGTATGTGTGGATGGAAGCTTTAACTGCCGTCCATAAGTAATGCTGAAATGTATTAATCCCCAAATTGATGATACCAATATATTGCAGAAATAAAAGCCAAAGGTAAATAACACTATAGACTTTAAGAGGAATCAAGGAATTTCAGAAAGAAAGAATCAGAGCTAAAACAGAAAAATCATGTAGGAGCTCTTGGGCATGCTTGTCACAGCTCAGATCCTAAAATCTATCAGGATAACCAAAATAACAGAGAGCTTATGTTTTTGTACCTGGGTCGTTTTTCCACTTCCTACTAAAGCACAGACATTGCCAGATTAGAGACCTGTATTCGCACAAGTACAAAACATGTAAAAAATAGTGCCTCTCTTTTTCTATGGGTTTTTCTGGGCAAGTTTGGAAAATGCAGCAGGGCATACTAGATTTTTTATTTTCTTCATCCTCATCCTCATCACATTAGAAGCCTTACTTACAGTCTGACCTCAGCAATAGTTTTACTTATTTTATTTGGCTTCTTAAAGCTAGCAAACCTCAACTTTAAATATATTTTTTTTATCTAATCTTGTAGTCTTTTGCTTACTGATTTTGGGTCCCTAAAATGGAATAATGCTTGATATTATTTAATATTGAAGGGCCAAAAATGTGCTAAGCACTATCTAAAACAGAGATTTACATAGCTCATTATCTCAATGAGGATAGACTCAACAAAAATCACAGACCTGAGGAATGTTCTTAGGAAAAAATTAAATGTACAAGATGTTCAGCAGTATGAAATCCTTTGCAGTTCTGGTAAAAGTATTCCTATCAGTTGCCTAGAATATGAAATGATTCTCAGTGATGTACGGATAGATATTTATCTATAGGCATTTGGGCACATATTAATAATTTCATTATATAGTCAAGTGTGCCAGCCTTGTGTGCTGGCATTTGTACTCAGTATGCTCTAAGGAGCCAGAATAGTGCAGTGGTTAGCAGCCTTGGATTTCATACTGTTCTGCCTCATTTATTGATGACTCACTGTGTTCTAGACACTTTAAATATTGTACTTTTCTCTTAAGTCTCCCAGTAGTCTCCCCCATTTCACCACCCCCTTTTTTAACAGATGCAAGAATTGAAGAGGTTAGGCAATCTGTCCAAGGTCACAAAAGTGGCAAGGCTAGAATTTGGCTCCAGTTCTGTTTAGCTCCAAAAAGAGTTGCCTTCTACCTGTCTGTCATGCTGCATTTGTCATGGCACTTTGCCTATTTGAAGCTTTTTCCCTCTGAAATGAGAATAAGCATCTGACCTGCCTGTTTCAAAGTATTCCTATGGAGACCAAATAAGTAAAATATTTTAAAACATTTTGAAAAATTTAGTGTATACAAATAAAAGCTATTAGAGATTTTTTTCCTAGATTTTTCCATATCCTGCCTCCTTCCACAAAGGACTTGTAATGGTACATAAGGAGGTATATTTTATTATCAGAAAGATACCCAGTGCCCTGCCGGTGTGGTTCAGTGGTTGAGCATATAGACCCATGAACCAAGAAGTGTCTCTCTATTCTTCTCCCATCTTCTCTCTCTAAACTCAATAAAAGCATATTAAAAAAAAAAAAAAGATGCCCAGTTTGTTGGCACTTGGCACATTAAATCTCAGGGAAAATTTCACTCAATCCCCTTCCTAACTGTGTGTAGAACACTAAATTTCTAATCAAAGTTTCCAGAGTATGTCTTCCCATTTATTTGTAATCATTCATCTTCGATATTGATTCACATTTTTGCATAGCATTTGTTAATTAGCTGTATGTATGCAGTGATGTTGCAAAAATTGAGATTTTATTTCACCTCAATTGTCCTATGAGGTTGGTGGGAATGGACAGCATTCTACCGGGGTTAAAAATGCAAACATTGAGACAAAATAAAATGTCATAAGAACTTGGAAAGTTTTTTGTTTTTTTAATAATATCATACTTGGTGTTTTTTTCCCTCCAGGATACAATGTCTCTTTGCTATATGACCTTGAAAATCTGCCTGCATCCAAGGATTCCATTGTGCATCAGGCTGGCATGTTGAAACGAAATTGTTTTGCCTCTGTCTTTGAGAAATACTTCCAGTTCCAAGAAGAGGGCAAGGAAGGAGAGAACAGGGCAGTTATCCATTATAGGGACGATGAGACCATGTGAGTATAGAATATGGACCTGAAGCCTGGGTGTGGCTGTCACACACACGTATCAAAAGACATACAGTTAGGTCAAACCTTAGACTCTGTTGTGTGAACCCTCCTCCCCCGAAGTGTCTTTCTCATAAATTCTTTAAGCCAGGATGTATGATTTGAAGTCAGAGGGGAGGCTACTTCCCTAGTCTCCAGTTTTGAACATTGGCAAAAGATGAAAAGAGAATCCAGTGCTCTCCTTTAAGATACCACTGTTGTGAGTCCCCTTCAGTAATATAGCCGGATAATCAGGAGGTAGAGGGTGCCCAGAGGTTCTGTGTTATTGCAACTCTTGGGTCATCTATATGCTGTGAGTTTCATTGTATATAAAGAAATAAAACTTTTAAAGTGGTGTTCAGAGAATCACTAACTCGAGATTTCATTTCATACCATATAAGCAGAGTTAATAACATCTACTTTGGTGATTTTCTTCTGCCGCTCTCAGGCCATGCATTTATTATATGAACTTTGTTGGCCATAACACTTAGTCTCACTGGGCACACCTTGTTTTATGAATTAAGAGATGTATGACTTTACCTTTCTTAATTTACTTGTAGATCAAGTTCTTAACAAAACCCCATTCTGATTCTGTACTTACTCATGGGTTTTGTTCCCCTCAGGTATGTTGAATCTAAAAAGGACAGAGTCACGGTAGTCTTCAGCACAGTGTTTAAGGATGACGACGATGTGGTCATTGGAAAGGTATTCATGCAGGTATGGAGCAGACTTCTTGGGGCAAAACCATAGCGTCCGTTTTATAATCTGGCACCAAAACCCACCGTAGGCACAGAAAAGAGAATTGTCAGTTCTGTTGATGTTGGACCTTGTTGAAAATTTAATTAAACATCCCCCACCACTGAATGTTCCTTAGTGGTTTTAGCCTTTGTAGGACTGGACTAGCGGGTGATTTGAGTATTAAACATACTAACAATATGACTTAAATATTAAGCATCCTTCCTGCCATGAGGGGTCTTTGATTTAAAGCTTGGTCGCACTTCCTATCCTCTTATATTCTTCTGGCAAGGTCTAGTGACTTTTGTCACTAGATTTCTAGTCTAATATCTGCTAACAAGTTGCTGGCTCTGGGACATGAGAGCTCATGATGCAGTCAGTGGTATCCAGGCTGATTTCTTCTGAAATGCTTGGCATTCAAAATCTAGCATAGTGGTTAAATTTTCAAAAAACTTTATGTTCATTCTGTTCCTTGGCAGGGTGATGTGATTTAAGAATTCTGGGACAGAGGGGTTTTTTTTGTTTGTTTTTTTTTGTTGTTGTTTTTTTGTCAAGTAGAGTTGAAAGATAGTTGTGCTCAATATAGTGAGGATTCTTGATTACGGCGTAGCTAGGGAAATCTTCAAAAGTGATCTCAATTTGATCCATCTGTCATGGCTTTTTGTGTTTAGACTAATGAATCAGAAACTAATTTTGGAGTCCCTATGCAGAAGAATTATAATATTAATACTTCTAGCCTTTGAGAGTAATAAATTTTGTATGTATGTTTGAGAGAGAGAGAGAGAACATAGATACATAGATATGTCTTGAGTCTAAAATGTAAGCCTCCAGTCAGGAGTTTCATGTATTTTTGTGCAGAATTGCTGGGAATTAAATGCAGTAGCTCAGAAATTGGGGTAAATCCAGACCAACGAACTAATTTTAAAAGCTATGAAGTATATATTTAGATTTGGCTGGTTTTTACCAGTCTTGTTCCATTTTATTCCAGGCGACATCTTAGCTTCTTTTTATACTCTAAGCAAATCTTATCTTGGAGAGTGTACTGGAGATTTGTTCCCTTGGAGAATTTTGTGTATGCATATAAACTCCTCCCTCACAGTACATGTGGTAGAGGACTTGTCTAAAAGGGAAAACAAAGTCTCTGCATTTTTGCACTGGCAGCATCTCCAGTTAGTGACTGGCTTGGCACCGTGCAGGCTCATATGGTGTCTGGGAATGTGAAATGGCTGTGCTCAGGAAGCCATCTGCCCGCCTCCCTCTCCAAATTTAAAGTCTGGGGTCACTTATTTGAAATGACCAAAGAAACCTAGACTGACTTTGCCAGTTTTTTCCCCAAAACAAATAATCTGCGCATTTTCTTGGACCTAGTTATTTTAAACTTCCAGGAGAAAGAACAATGGATGCCTGGCACAGAATGTTGTGACCTAGGACACTGTTTGAAGTCCCTCGTGGTCACTAGTGTGCCTGCTGTGGGCCTTTGTGGGTTTTCCCATGCCAACATGCACTTCTAGCCTGGTCAGAACACAATTCCTGCTTTTGTCATTTGGCAGACACACTGAGGGTTGCTTACTGCTTGTAGAAAAAAGACGGAGTTTCCATTCCCCATTCACACAAATGGGTCTAGTGCCTGGATTTGGGGCATAATATTTGTAGGCCTGTAAGCTGATGTATGCCCACAAAGAGAAATGCTGGTAGGTGTCATTTCAATGCTTATTCTGTGAGATGCAATTAAAAACAACTCTTTTGGAGATTGAAGTATGGTAAACTGGAATTTTTCCACATTACTTAGATCTTAAAGTCAGTAACTAAGAAAAGTTAAATGGAAACCACTGGGTTCTGTATGTTGAGGGACAAGACACAAGCAATCTGCCTCTTTAGATATTTGTGAAGATATTATTTTGACGATCCTTGCTATCTATATATGTGTGTGGTTATATATATAATATATTAGAGACCTGGTGCACGAAATTCGTTTATGCGTGCAGTCCCTAGGCTTGGCTGGCAATCGAAGCGTGAGCATCTGGCGTGGATGGGCAGGTCCCAGCTGATCTCTGGGCCCCCCGGGTCCCCACGCACACCCTCTGCCTGAGTATCAGGCCCCTGCCTGGCTCCCTCATTACCTGGGAGCTCCGCTCACACCCACCTTGACTTGGTGCTGCCCGCTCACCTGCTCCACCACCCCTTGGTGGTCAGTGCACATCATAGTGAGTGGTCGAACTCCTGGTCGAGGAGACAATTTGCATATTAAGCTTTTATCTATTTTATAAAAGACCTGTGGCCCTAACTCGGAAAGGACCAAAAACTGGTGCAGGTGGGTGGGGCTGTGAAGCGCAGCTAGGCATGCATGGGTGGGCAGGGCTGCACAATTTCATGCACTGCACTTCTAGTTATATAATAATATATAGGATATTTTCCTGACCTGGGAACAGAGTCAAAGTCAATTTTTTTGTTTTGTTTTGTTAATCCTCACTGGAGTATACTTTTCCCATTGATTTTTAGAGAGAGTAGAAGGGAGAGGAAGAGACAGAGATTAAAACGTCAATTGGTTGCCTCTCACACAGGGTCCTGAACCGAGCAAGGAATCAGGCATGCAACTGAGGTACATGCCCTTGACCAAAATTGAACCTGGGACCCTTCAATCCTTGGGCAATCACTCTATCCACTGAGCCAAACTGGATAGTGCCAAAGTCAGTAATTTTGGTAGGTATTGACACAGAAGGTGTACCGGTTTCCCTTCCATCCGTTTTAGCATGCCTGTTTCCTCAGAATGTGTTGTCAGACTTTTGGCTTTCTCTCAGTCTGATGGATTTTAAAATGGTATCTGTGTTCCATTATGAACAAGCTCAAAACATATTTTCTTATGTTTAAGAGTTTTGTTTTTTCTTATGAGGTGTCTTTTTATGTTCTTTATCCATTTTCCAGTTGGGTTATTGATCTTTTCTGTTTCTTTATATAGTAGGGAGATTAGCCATTTGTCTGTGATAAGAGTTGCAATTTGTCATTAGATTTTTGTGGGTTTTTTGTCATTTTTTTTTTGTGGTCTTTTTATTCCCCCATGCAGAAGTAGTTCATTTACACATAATTAAATTGACCAATCTTATCCTTTATGGCTGTCTTAATTTTGAGTTATAGAAACTCCTTTCCTACTTCAAGATTATAAAGAAATTGACCTAGCCCAGCCGGCATGGCTCAATGGTTGAGCCTGTGAGCCAGGGGATCATGGTTCAATTCCAGGTCGGGGCACACGCCTGGGTTGCAGGTTTGATCTCCAGTAGGAAGTATGCAGGAGGCAGCTGATCGATGATTCTTTCTCATTGTTGATGCTTCTATCTCTCCCTCTTCCTTTCTCTCTGAAATATAGTTAAAGAAGAAGAAAAAAAAAAAGAAAGAAAGAAATTGATCTGTATTATTCTTCTAGAATTTTTCGTTTCATTTTATACAAAAATCTTTTTATGATCTGTTTGGAGTTTCTCTTGGTCTGTAACATAAAAGATGGACCCATCCAGCTATCCATGGCTACCCACTGGTCCCAATAGCAAAAATTTAAAAGTCCATGTTTTTACTGCTGATTCAAGATGCTGTCTGTATCATATACTAAATTTCTATAGATAATTTGGATTTATTCTGAACTTCTGTAATAAATCGTGCTGTGATAGAAAAAGAAAAATAGTATTGTGATGCTCAAGACCTCCTGGAAGGAGAAAAAAGAGATAGTATTGCTGATACATATTAACAAAGACACTAAGGAAAGAAACTATTAGGGTGGTTGGTGGGTTGATTTTTAAGTGTTAAGAGAAAGACATGACATTTCTAAAGAAGTACTGTATATTTGTTAAGTCTTAAATGTATTATTTTCTATATGCAGAACTAATGAAATAGTAATGTCACCTCAGATTTATAAATACCCCATCTGGATGTTTTTATGCCACATTTATAAATGAATTGGAGCTTTCGAGAAACTTACTAAACACAAGAAAATGCTGGCAGATTTTTATTATTTGTTTTATTTTCTCCCTAAGGCTGAAGAGTAAAACCAATAGAAGTTAGAAAGCTCCTCAGCCCCTTTGCATAATGAAAGGTGTTTTCTAGAGATGGGCAATCTCTAGAATTTTGCTTTAGGAATTTCTATTTTGAATGATCGTAACTCCTTTTCAGTCTCTCCAAATAGTTTTCTTTACCTCCAAGTGGAAACATGGTTTCTGTTTCTTCCTGTAGAATGTAAGTCAGGATAGAAGTGCTTTCTTTCATTCAGCAATCCATGTGCTAGGCAGCCTCTTCAAGGACAAAGGAATAAACCAGAATCCTTGGCTTGAGGAACTCACAACCTGGTAGGGGAGCCAGCTACATTAATAAATAGTGCAGTGTCATAGTAGAGGTTTGTAGAAAAGACATGGGAAACGCCCAGAGAGAGCGGCCAGCTGCCCCAGGCTGCTGGAGATGGCATTATAAAAGAGGTGATATGTTAGCATAGTAGAAGAGCGGCTGTTTAAACATGCTTTTAGTGCTCATAAAACTCAGGTCTTGATTAAGCCTTTGGTTCCATCCTTCTGCCATCACTCAATGACTTTGGATCATCTGGTCTTACTGGCATTGCTAGAAAATCTAGTTCAGTTCTTACAGATCTGGGTTGAGACAGGGATGCCTTGTGTCACTTATCTTTTCACAGGAATGTATGGATTGGAAAACCTTGAGACTTGGAGATTTGAACTGGAATGGTGTGGCCTCATTCTGCTGTAGTTTGATAAGGATGGGTGGGCTTGTTTTGTTGAAGGTGATGAGTTCTTATGCAGCACGGTGGCTGTTTATTTGGTCCAGGGCCATTCAAGAGCCAGAATTAAACATTAGGTTTTCATTTCTCATGTCACACAGTCTCCTTGTCTCAGTGAACACTAAGATAACTCAGCTTCTTTAACTGAGTTGTCTTCTGCCCCATGAAGACTTAAATTTCATCTATAGTTCACTTGATGAATTCTAAATAGTAACAGGATCTAAGATATTTCAGTGAAACAAGACTTGTGTTAATACCCAGAGACCAGAGAAAATGTGGTATTCATGAGACTGAAAGATGTGCAGATGAGGGTGAGGGGAGTGATAAAAAAAAATCAATCTGTTCATCAGGACTTATATGCAAAGATAAAAGGAGTTGAGAGTTCCTCTTGAAGTCTTAACCAAGTTTAAGCTTGGGTTCCATTCATCCAAAAATTTTAAAGATTTCCTGAAAAATATCAACTCCTTCACATTGAATGAACAAAACTATTAAGTAGTAGCCCTTATCTTAAATGTAATCTGGTTCTCCAAGTGCTTTGCAACTTGTCACTTCTTTAATCTCAGATATGATTCTCACCTATGATATTATAAAACAAGAGAAAGGGAAGATTAACAATGGTTTTCATCACGTTTTGAATATTGAACATTAAGTACATTGTGATTTCTACTTTTTGAATCTGAAGAGCGTTGTTAGCACCAGCACTTGTAATATTTCACATTAGGTATAGTTGAATTTTAGTCATCTGAGATGAAAGGTCACACTCCACAGAGCAAAACCTGTAACATAAGTTGCTATTCATCTTACCAGTTTCTCTTTGCTTTGTCCTGGCAGGAGTTCAAAGAAGGACGCAGAGCCAGCCACACGGCCCCACAGGTCCTCTTTAGCCACAGGGAACCTCCTCTGGAGCTGAAAGACACCGATGCTGCTGTGGGTGACAACATTGGCTACATTACCTTCGGTAAGCAGGGCGAGGTCACCATGTTTGCGTGCCTTTGATGCGTTCAGACTACAGACTGCCTGCCCTTGACAGACCTTTGTTAAATGTTAGGGGGAGGGGGCAAAAGCAGGCATACTATGACTGTAAGTGGGGTGTCACATTAATTACAGGTCATGTACAGTAGTCATCTCTCCTGTTTCTTGTTTTAAATCCTAAGGGGAGGGGTACCCTCTGATGTCAAGTGTTGGGAGTAAAGCATTGCAGAGCAGCTGGTGGGAGTTCTCTGTCATTTGGCATTTCTTGGTTTATTTGGAATTAGGCTGAAGCTCCCTCCAACCATGATTCACTTATTCCACTTTTTCCACTGAAGGAATTCAGGTCTTCCCATCGTACAGCTGCTTCTGCCCAGTGATCTGGCTTGGCTCATTATTAGAGCTGACAGTTTGGAATAACGGTGTGTACACACACTGTGCCTCATGCCCTAAAATATCCCCTTTCGTGAAGTTTTCATTAATTTACCTCAGTGCTAAATGGGGTGAGTGGATTTACCCTATTTCCTTATATCTAAGCTACACATATTTTCTTTTCATGAGGTCAGGATGCAGCTACAGTTCTTAGCATATCACAGTTTAATTGGCAGCATATGTCTCTATGGTACATAAACTGATGGTAAACTTCCAGCCATGAGCATCTTAGGTTCTGTACAGTGTAGTTATCCTATCCTGGTGGTCACTTCTTTTCGGGGCACATTCCTTTTCATTTCAGCAAAACTTCATACTTAGGATTTTGCTGATGGTGAAACCACTGAGTAGAGTAGGTGCGGGAAATAGAATTCAAGAAGCCAAAGGGGGCAGGGGCAGGTGCAGAGGGCTGAGTGGCTGCCCAGGTCTTCAGGTGGTCAGTGCTATGGGAGCTGCTTTTCTCAGCCTTCATCCAAAGCCATCCCTCCTGCCTGTCCTCATCAAGAGAGTTCAAGTCCTTACTGTTTATACCATAATGTTTGGTTTTCACCATAGGAATACAGGGTCTTGTCTGAATCTAGTTTCTCTGAAGGTTTACACTAGTTCACCAAGGACATAGTACAGGCAGGACTAGGGGTACCGAATACATATATAGATGTCACCATCACCCAATATATCTAATTTAGCCAGGTTGTCCAGTTAACTAGAGGAGGGGCTATGTACTAAACCTGATTTTTTTCTTTTTAATATATTTTTTTTATTGATTTCAGAGAGGAAGGGAGAGGGGGAGAGAGCTGGAAACATCAATGATGAGAGAGAATCATTGATCGGTTGCCTCCTGCACACCCCCTACTGGGGATCAAACCTGCAACCTGGGCATGTGCTCCTGGCTGGAATTGAACCTGGGACTCTTCAGCCCGCAGGCTAATGCTCTGCCACTGAGCCAAATTAGCTGGGGCCTAATCCTGATTTCTTAAGGTAAAGTATTTTCTCCCAAGTTAGTAGATAGTAGTATCACCTTTCAAAGAGATTGCTGAGCTGCAGAGGCATGTGGCAGGCAAGGTTTTATTATTTTGGGAGTGCACAGCCACAGAATCCGGTACTGGGATGAATGCCAGGGCCACGCCCTCTCCTTGGGGAGCTCTGTTTTCTGCCATGATCTCCTCCTTTTTCTGAGTGTCCCCACCTGCACTCACTGGCACCTGCCCTAGTTAAGGTGTTTATCCCTTCCTGGTCTCAAGGAGGAAACCCTGACAGCCTGGGCATGAAATGAGAGGATGATACTTAAGCAGGAGATGGGAGCTGACTGTGGGTACTGCTCTTCCTGCTGTTTGGAATTGGTGTTATATGCCGACTCCTTGTTTGTGTCCCCCAGTGCTGTTCCCTCGCCACACCAATGCCAGTGCTCGAGACAATACCATCAACCTGATCCACACGTTCCGGGACTACCTGCACTACCACATCAAGTGCTCTAAGGTGAGAGGAGCCACATCTCGGCTCCTATACTCTCGGTCATTCTCTCCACCAGAGCTGATAACAAAAAGTCATCCTGTAGTCCAGGCTGTTGCTGTGAACTCTAAGTACATGGTTCTAGAGGTCACGAAATCATGGTTTTGATTCATCTCCCACAACCACCACTTCCCCTAGCAGAGAGATGAATCTATGTCTCCTGCTTCCCTCCAAAGCCCTGTGTTAATCCAGGGGATGTTTCCAAACCTTCCTGATAACTTCTAGTGAAAGCAAAGCTGTTTTTCTAGAAAAAGGGGAACTCTGCTTCAGTATTTGATGTGTTTGCCCCCAGGCCTATATTCACACACGTATGCGGGCGAAAACATCCGACTTCCTCAAGGTGCTGAACCGGGCACGCCCAGATGCCGAGAAGAAAGAAATGAAAACAATCACGTGAGTAGGGTGATCCCCACAGCAAGACCACCTTCCTCTCCAGAGCTCACTAAGCAGGAAATAGTGGGTGTTGGTAGCCTGGCCCTTCAGGTATCTGGGCAGTAGCTATCCATATATGAGGCAGCAGAGTTGGGCCTCAGCTACCAGACAGAGTAAAGGTGGGGTGAATAGCTTTTCATTTCTGAATGGGCGGGGCTGTGTTTGCTTATTCCCACATGTTTGTGAGCTAGAAGAATGACAGCTAGAACACAATGGCACCTTTTTACCCAGATAGGCTGTGTTCTCTGTGGGCCTGAGTTGAGGTCAGTGTTGTCCTTCTCAAAGTCTTCCGGGAGAAAGAGTAATTTACTTTAACAACATTTACTTGAGTAAATGGGCCTGGAAACACACACCAGTGTTTTTTCCTGGTCTGCTCCTCAGCAGGCATTTTGAATGGAGAAGAGGTTGTCTTTATCAGGGATGGAAATGGTGCCTCTGTACAGGAGAGGCCTCTTGATCTAGAGCCTGGAGATTTAGGTCTTTGTGCAAAGTGCCAGGACTTGGTTCTCTTTCTGGTGAAGTTTAGGCAATCCTATTCTTAAAATAAGGTAATAGGTGCCTATTTGCTGTCTTTTGTGCCCATTGAATTACAATATTGAAGGGACCTAAGCCTTCCTCCCCTAATTCCCCCACAGTGCCCCTCACAGTCGGTGTATTTGCCAACACCCAGTATTCTTGCAGATAACCTTTGGTAGGTGTGGTATGCATAAAGCTTCAAGATCTCTCCTCTGACAAGTTAGTTTCTGCTGCCACTTGACTGGATGAGAGGACTATGTGGGTCTAAATGTGCCTGAGCGGAGGGTTTTCAACCTCAGAAACACCACAGAGCAGTTAAAGTTGCCCTTGGCTTCTTCAGGCAAAGGCTTTGGAGACTTCCAGTCTCATTAGGAAATTAGTACCAAAGGCCTTTCTCTGGAGTAGCTCTGTGCCTCCTGCCCAGAGCCCGAGTGCTGTTCAGCCTGTAACTAGATCCTCTGCTTAGAGAGGTGGCCAGGTACCCTGGCAACAAAATGGCAGCATGATTCCTTCTGCAGCTTCTGACCTATCCTAAAATGGGGCGGTGAACGGAGGAGGCAGAAGCAGGTGTAAGTGCGGAGATACACATGTTCTTTCTGCCCCTCCAGAACGTTGCCTCCATCCTGGAGTTTACAGCTTCCTCTTCTTTCTCTGCTCGCTTTCCACAGGAGTGCTTTTCTCACGAGGCACCCTTTTGGTGACCTTGAGTGTGAGGCAACCCATTTTGTGCCCCTTCCAGAGCTCGGGAGAGAGGGCAGTTTGGTAGAGCCTAGGAGGTGAACAAGCAGCTAGGGACGGCAAAAGGAAGCCTGACCTGGCCAGTCTGTCACACACCAAACACAGGGAGTCACAGGGCTGCCTGTTTGTCCATTTGGAGATGAGCCCACTAGGCAGCCACTGCCCAGTATCTTCCCCCACACCTTCTTCACCCTACTACACAGCCAACAGGTGCTCCTGGGGGTCACTGCAAAGTGAGTGCGGTTGTCTGAGGGACAGGATAGAACAACTCCATCCTGACAGGGGAACTGGGAAAGGATGAGTCATTGAAATGAATAAATTCCCCATAAACCTCCAACCTGGGACTTACAAAGAGCAGCTTTGCCTTTTTCTGTCCCCTAACCTCTCTTTGGCAGAGATGGGCCCCCAAAAGAAGGGGGAGTCAGACAACTGCAACCATCCCCCAAACCAGATTATGATACAAAAGGTGGGCAGGAATTAACTGGTTCAGCTGGGCAGGAGGAGCCAGGACACCAACAAACACACTTCCTATTACAATAGTACAGAAGGGGTCTGCAGAACCATGAACAGTATGTAACAATAAGGTGGCAGGCCTGCTGCAAGAAATGGCCCCGGATTAGAAGCCAACCATTAGCACTTACAGTGCTCTGCCAGAATCTAAGGCTCATGAACTTTTTATTGGAGGTGGGATGGTTTCATTTGGGGGTGGGTAAGACATTCAGGGCAGGAAAAATTTCCCATAGTTCTCGGCTCTTGCTTCCAGGCTGCTTTAGCAAATACTACTCTGTCATTGAGAACTCATCTATTCTCAAAGCTACCCTTGTGGGGGAATAGTGGGTAGAACGCGACTCAGAAGCCTAGCCAGCCTGATATTTTGTATCCAAAAGTGTATTTGAGGGTTACTTTTTTGGTCATTCTGCCTCCATGGTGAAAGATTTAAAATGGGATTGCCATCTGCTGCCCAAAAAGCTATACGTTGTATAGAAGGAGCCTGATCTCTACCAGGAAAAGGCTTGAGCCCACTCTGACATACAAGTAGATCTAGGCCAGTAGTTGGCAAACTTCGGCTCACGAGCCGCGGTTTGCCTCTCTGTTGACTAATGAGTTTGCCGCCACTGTGTAAGGCCTTACCCAGAAGTTTTGATTTCAAGTTAAAGACATTAGTACATTATAAAAATGTTTTTTAAGTGTTTTTCCCTAACGCAGTGATCGGCAAACTCATTAGTCAACAGAGCAGCAAACCTCGGTTCACGAACCGCAGTTTCTGATCACTGATCTAGGCCACCCAGAAACTGTGGACAAATGATTCTCCTTTCTACTGGGGATGTTGAATATCCTCATGGACTTACCGTGGGTATTTCCTGGTCCCTGAAAGTATTCGATAGAATGAAAGAGCTGGTGGAACCTTTCCACCTTGTGCTTAGTGTCTCTGGGATCCCAACCCTAGTTCAGGAGTGTGGGTGGAAGATAAGGTGAGCCTGTAACTAGCCTTTACACTTATTCTCTGCTTTTAAAGGGGGAAGACGTTTTCATCCCGCTAACTCTTGGGAACAGGAAGAGGAAGCTGCTGGCAACTGAACGCTGGAACACTTGCTACTGGATAATCGTAGCTTTTAATGTTGCACCTCTTCAAGTTCTCAAGAACCTAAATGTCTCCATTTAGGTTCCATTTTGTACACGTTGGAAAATAATCTGCAGAAACGAGCTGTGCTTGCAAGGACTTGATAGTTCCCAAGAATTAAAAAAAAAAAAATCCACTTGATCAACTTAATTCCTTTTCTTTATCTTCCCACCCTCACTCCCCTTTCCTTCCATCCTCCTTACAAGCTCTTTTGCTTTGCAATATATTACTGGTAATGAGTTGCAGGATAATGCAATCTTAACTTGTTTTCTCCTGAGTATTTGAGTTCAAAACTCCTGTATCTAAAGAAATACGGTTGGGGTCATTAATAAAGAAAATCTTTCTATCTTACATGAGAATTTGCTGGGTTTCTAGACTGTGAGTCCAAAAGAGAGGCGAGATGAAGGACGAGGAACCTGCAGACCTGAACTGGAAAATAGAAAACCTCAGGCTCCAGAGTCCCTCAGCCTTCCCTTCGAGAGAATGGCTAGCTAGTGAGCTCTTGGTTGTCATTTCTGAGTAAACTTGAATAAGTTTACTCTAAAGCTCCGTTACTAAGTCTGTCTGGCTGTAGCCAAGAAACTCCCAGGACAGTGATAAGCATATTAAAGTGTGTTCTGGATTATTCTTTTATCATGAATAATGCATAGCATTTCCCTAGTGTGTCCCAAGAAGCGTGTGGTTCTCCAGGACATTGGTAGGTATTTAGGTGTGGATCTGATGCGAACAAAGTGGCCACATTTTTCTTTTTCACATAAAAGCCCAAGAGACCAGCACTCCAAAAAAACTCACTTTAGGAGATTCTTACCTAGCAAATAGTAGAGTCTAGCAAAGTATGCTGTCCCTTAGCAGGACTCTGATCCCTAAAATAAACTTGGTTCAGAAAGTTTGGTAAAGAACTATCGAGAATTTTAGGAGTACCTAAAGTGGTCTGAGGGCCATCCTAATGGTTTCTATCTCCTTTCTCTGTTTTTAGAAAATATATTTTTATTGATTTTTAGAGAGGAAGGGAGAAGGAATGAGAGAAAAAAACAGCAATGATGAGAATCATTGATCAGTTGCCTCCTGTAGGCCCCTCACTGGGGATGTGCCCTGATCTAGAATCAAACCGTGACCCCCTGGTTCATAGGTCCGATGCTCAACCACTAAGCCAGTCCGTCCGTGCTCCTTTCCCTTTTAATTTGTCTCCATCTAATGCTTAAGCTGGGTTGAGGCGCGTGAAACATGAAATTTCTTGACTGAATCACAGCCAGCATTTTTATTTCCTGTACTAACTTTTTGAAATAATTATATTTCACATACAATTGTAAGAAGTAACATGGAGAGTCTGTACCTTTCACCCCTGGTAACATCTTGCATAACTAGTATCAGGAAACTGATGTGGTTACAGTCCTGGCATCACTCAAATTGTACCAGTTTTACATGCACTCATTTTTGTTATTTCTATGCATTTTTATCACATGTGTTGCTTTGTTACCAGCATTTTTTAAAAACAATAGTACATACTAGATCAATCAGTGCATCACACCTATTAAGGGAAAGTACCAATTTTGAAATATGTTTTAAGGTATATATGCATATCTTGACTGGATTAGAAAATGTTTTACTGTAGCTCATAGTCAAAAAGTTTAAAAGCCACAAGGTCAAAAAGTTTGAAAGCCATTTAGTCTCCTAGACTTCATTTGACTTCATTTAAATGGGTCCTTAGCTCAGGATGCAGTTAGGGAGTTATGTGCTGGTCCCAACAAACATGTCCCCTTGATTGTGCTGACCCTGTGGCCTCCAGTGGGAAGAGTATCTGCCCAGCATTTTCCTGGGACTTAGCCCCTTGTCACCTACTCTTGTTAGCTGGAAAACCTGGCTAAATTATTGGGTGATGGTGACATGTGTGTCTGTATTCTGTACCTCATCTTGTTAGGATTAAACAGCCAGATTCTCCATATCTTCCCCAGGAGCCAACTGCAGTGTTTTTATCAATTTCCAAAGGGAAAAATATTGCTTATACTGAAATAGCACCCCTTAATAGCTAGTAGGGGTTTTCAAGGGTAATTTTGACTAGGAGCAGTTCTTGTTTTCCTGCTGGGTTTAGAGCATAGCTCCATAATGAGTTGGAATTCACTTGTACTTTTAACCAATATTGGAGATCAGATTTCTGAGAATCTGAAACCTATACAATCTATAGATGGTAAAGCCAAGGTTGCTTAGAAAATAGAGTTAGGGAAAAAATAAGGCATTACATATTTTTACAGCAGTAGATCCCATCGCAGTGTCTTATAATAAGTCCATGTGGGCCAAAACCGGTTGATAAAGCATCGGCCTGCGGACTGAAAGGATGTCTCTCAATGTTTCTGACTCTATCAATAAAATAGATATATTTTATTGATTTTTCACAGAGAGAGGAAGGGAGAGGGAGAGACATCGATCAGCCGCCTCCTGCACGCCCCCTACTGGGGATGCGCCCGCAACCAATGTACATGCCCTTGACCGGAATCGAACCTGGGACCTCTCAGTCTGCAGGCCGACACTCTATCCACTGAGCCAAACCGGTTTCAGCAATAATAAATTATATTAAAAAAAAAAAAAAAAAAGTTCATGTGGGTGAAGACTCTCTCCAGACTTGCTCCTTTGTCTTCACCTGTGTCAGGACATACTTGGTATTAGTGTAGAAAGACCCTCCCTTTGTGGACAAAGGCCCACTAACTTCAGCCAAGTTCCTGTGGATTGTGAGAGGAAGAAGGCCTCAAGATGAGGATCAGCTTTTGAAGATAACTGGATATCACATAGGCAATTACAGTGCCTATAATTATTCTTGAGAAGGAGGCCTCAAGATGAGGGTCAGCTTTTGAAGATAACTGGATATCATATAGGCAATTACAATGCCTATAATTATTCTTGATAATGTCATCTAATAAATCAAGTTCCATTCTTATACATTCAAGGAGATCAGAAGTGGCAGGACTGCTAAAGGAAGCAAAGTCCATCATAAGCCAAGGTCCTTCCCAAGAGATTTTGGTATTTTTCTCTGCTTGGGTGCAATGGGAGATGAGAAGAGTTTTGGTGGGACACTCCGTCCCTGGGTAAAATGGGACCTGTGCATGCTAAGAACTAGGAGCTTAGGTCTGACCAGTGTGGCTCAATGGTTGAGCATTGACCTATATATAAATCAGGAGGTCACAGTTAAGTTCTGGGTCAGGGCACATTACTGGATTGCAGGCTCAGTCCCCAACGGGGTGTGCAGGAGGCAGCTGATCAATAATTCTCATAATTGATATTTCTATCCCTCTTGGAAATAAAAAGGTAAGATCTAGGAGCTTGGCAGAAAAGGCAATAAGTAATAGGGTCCCAGCTGGCTTGGTTCAGTGGATAGAGCATCAGCCTGCGGATTGAAGGCTCCCAGGTTCTATTCCTGGTTAAGGGCACATGCCCAGGTTGTTTGATCAACGGAGGGCATGCAGGAGGCAGCCAATCCATGATTTTCTCATTGTGGATGTTTCTCTTCCTCTCCCTGTCTGAAATCAATATTAAAAAAAAAAAAAAAAAAAAAAGACTAATAGGAAGTGGAGGGGTGGGATTAAAGGACAGGAAGTTGAAACCAAGAAAAGAAAGTAATCCTAGCTGCTGCATCAGAGGTGGTACTTAGCAGTTGCCATTTCAGTCCCCTTTGGTCTCATTCAAAGTTGGAATGATAGGCACTCATCCCAAAAGCTACAGCGGTCTAAGACCCAAGCCTTGGTCTACTGGGGTGCAGGGTGTTATTTGAGTTCAAGTAATACTTCTCCCGTTGGAAATGGATGGAAGCAGTGCAGCTTCCTTTGGCTCCTGGGGAGACTTAGAGATTCTGGCTGTTTACCCCTAACAAGGCCGGGCTGCTTCTGCTGTATAGCTGATTTAGGGCTTCCTGAAGTCAGGATTCTGGGCATTTCAGTCACATGATTGTGTCCTGAACCTTTCAGAGACTCCCAAGAGTTAGTGAAGGTTGAACAGCAGCTCAAGGAGGATCAGCAAAAATATATCCAAGAGAATGGAATGGGCCAAGGAGGCCCAGAGCGTTCTCTGCTATAGTCTGGATTGGGTACCATGATGCAGACTTTACCTGAGGAAAGGAGAACCGGATGGGGCTAGGGTGGTAGAGCCTGCAGAGTCAGCTGAATGGAGCATTTGCAAGCTGCCTGCACTAGGACTCCTTTGGGCAAAGGAGAGAAGACAGATGAGTCAGTCCCAGGAATTGTGGGGGAGCAGAGAGGAACTGGATGATCCAGTAAGGAAGAAATGGTGAGGGAGCAGGGGACAGAACCCAGGCTTCCCAGTTCCCACCGCCTAAGCTGTACCCCTTCACACGTCATCCCACACACAGTGTTTAGACAGAGCAGCAAGAAGAAACACAGACATCCTGGATCCCTTAGGGAGGAGGCCAGAGCTGGGAATAGAAGGAGATCTGTTTATTCCTGGCAGTCCAATATCCGAGGGGCCCCACACCCACTTCTGTCCGGACTCTAGGATGAACTCTCCCAGAGCCTCTGACTTCTGCCCGACAGATAGCATGGGGCTGAGGACCATCTGTTGGAACCCAGTGTCCCCCCGCCCACTGACTCCCTTGAGGATGGGTTTGAAGCTAGATGCTTTCCTCTGCCCACTCTGACCCAATGTAAGTCCTGCCTCTCCAGGTCCCTGACAGCTGTGCCTCCAGTCCTTCAACCTTGATCTCCCCCAGAGAACCCCAAAGTCCCCTTGCTTCATTCACTTGTGCTCTTGGGCCAGGACATGTTTTCTAATGTCTCACCTCCAGCTTTCTTGCTCAAGTTTTAGCCTGTTCCCTTCTATTTCAGGTCTTAAGGGAGTGTAACTGGTTCCTCTCCACCCCAGAGCCACACTGGATACGATGTAGAAATGGGGGCACACCACCTCTGGCCTTTCTAACCCTGAATTTGCCCTTCCTCTCACTATACAGTCATGCACGTCTTAAAGACGTTTGACTCTGGCTGGTGTGGCTCAGTTGGTCGAGTGTCATCCCATGCACCACATGCACTGAAGGGTTGCTGGTGTTCAATCCCTAGTCAAGGTATCTCTCCTCCTCCCTCTCTCTGAAATCAATAAAAACATACTTTTCTAAAAAGGACATTTTGGTCTTTGAAGAACTGCATATAGGACGGTGGTCCCATAAGATTATGCAGATGTAGCCTGACAGGCGGCACTCACTTGCCTGGGTTGCAGGCTCAATCCTGTGTGGGGTATGCAGGAGGCAGCCAATCAATGCTTCTCTTTCATCACTGATGTTTCTTTTTTTATTTTTTAAGGTTTCTGAAAGGTTTATTAAAATAAATTACCTTGGCCTATACATTTTACTCATCATTCTTTTTTCAATTATTTTTCAACATTCCAAAGACTTTCCATTTAAAATACATTTAACTTTGCCAATAACTTTAGGTAATACTGGATTCTCCCCCAAAGGACTATCTTAACTGTTTTCAAACAAAACTAAATAGCTTAATCCGATAGGATATAGAACTGAACTGTGTAACCTATCACTGCATGTTTCAAATCCTTAAAGTTAAATGTGGGATGAATTTGAAAAGGGCCAGGACCTGCATCGGCTCCAAGCAGGTGGATGCAACATCTTATCTTCTCATTTAATTACACCAAGAGGAACACAGTTATGAGAATGAAGGGCTCCAGAGAAGACAGAAAAGGTAGCTTTTATTTTCCAGCAAAGCCCTCAAGAATGTCCTATCATCTTATAAGGCCTACATTTTCTCCAAGGACAAACCCATAGCTGCTGGCATTGCCTAATTTACTTGAATTCAAACTATAAATCAAAGCTTGCTACTCAACTCCTCAGTGCCACTCCCTCCCCCCCCCCCCACACACACATCTGGGGGCCAATGGCATGCAGAGGAGAGGACAGACCCTCATCAATGATGTTTCTCTCCCTCTCCCTCTCTGAAATCAATTTAAAGAATTTTAAAATCCTGTATAATAAAAGGCTAATACACAAATCAACCAAATGGCAAAACAACCAGTCACTATGATGCATACTGATCACCAGGGGCAGACGCCCAATGCAGGAGCTGCCCCCTGGTGGTCAGTGCATTCCCACAGGGGGAGCGCCACTCAGCCAGAAACCAGGTTCACAATTGGTGAGTGCAGCAGCAGTGGCGGGAGCCTCTCCCACCTCTGCAGCAGTGCTAAGGATGTCCAACTGCTGGCTTAGGCCTGCTCCACATGACATCCCATAAGGCTAATGGACTACAAGAGGGCACAGGCCGGACTGAGGAACCCCTCCTCCCCTGAGTGCATGAATTTCATGCACCGGGCCTCTAGTGTGTGTGTGTGTGTGTGTGTGTGTGTGTGTGTGTGTGTGTGTATTTTTAATTGATTTCAGAGAAGGGAGAGAGAGAAACATCAATGATGAGAGCAAATCACTGATCGGCTGCCTCCTGCACATCAGACCAAGCCCACAACCCAGGCATGTGCCCTTGACTGGAATCAAACCCAGGCCCCTTCAGCCCCCAGGCCAAACCCGCTAGGACTAAAAACTATTTTTAAAGGATTATGCAAATGTAAAATTCCTATCATCTAGTCATGTAGCAAAATGCATTACACAAATACCATTGTGTTACAAATGCCTACAGTATCCAGAACAGCAACACGCTGTTCTGGTTTGTAGCCTGAGAGCTGTAAGGAAACAGAATTTGTCACTCGCAAATATGTCTCTTTAGCATAAGGATTATTTTAGGCTGGTTAATTTTAAGAAACCCTCTGACTTGGAAGAAACTCTAAAAACCAAGTAGAAGTTACTTTGTAAAAGATATTTGTGCTTGTACCGACCTCTCCATTTGTAAGAGTGTCTCCCTCACTGTACCAGGAAGAAGGGGAAGTACCTTATCTCTAGAAAGTCTTATCATTGTAGACCTTGACTTAAAATTTGCATAATAACCTTACCCCTTGTTTACAGCCCTTTCCTGCCCACCCTAACATCCTTTGTCTTAAGCTGAAGATGGTATTTAAGGTGATGGCTTCAGGCATTTTGGTGAGTTACTCAGATTCCCGGGGTAGCTCCTAGCTCCTAAGTATGCATGTTATGAAATTGTTTTCTCTTGTTAATCTGTCTCTTATTACAGGGATGTCTCAGCCAAGAGTCCAGAAGGGTAGAGGGAAAATTATATTTTCTCCCCTACAGAACTATGAGCTGTACTAACCCTTAGTGAGTAGTCGGCTGTACCATATAGATTTGTGTAAGTAAATTCTATGATATTTCCATGACGACATCAGCAAACAACCCATTTTTCAGAATGTAGCCCTGTCATTAAGTGACACATGACTGTACCTAGTTTCCTTAGTCTCCCTGTGGAACAAAAGCATCACTGGCCTCTTGCTTTTCATAGGCAATCTGCCTTTCTTAGGGGAGCTCTTTCTTAGAGGGAAGGAACATGCAGAGAAGGGCAGAAATCCTAATAATGTTAACAACTGCTACTTTTCATTGAGTGCTTATGTGCCAACCATTGACCTAAGTTTTTATCACATATTTCATTTAGTCTCAATGGGCGAGTACAATATTGAGCCCCATTTTGCAGATGAAGAAACTAAGGCAAGAGAACTTTGATTACTTGCCCAAATTTATACAGCTAAAAAAATAGGATCTCAGCCAAGATGCTGAGATCCAAATCCAGGCTTTCTGATTCCAACAGTGGCTTGTGCCTCTTATTCATCGAAGAAGGGGGAAAGGGCGAGAAACATTGATTTGTTGTTCCACTTATATATGCATTCATTTGTACAGGCCCATAACATTTCCACAACAACCCTGAGACTAGCTTTCTTTCTTCGATTTTATAGGTGGGAAAATTGGAGCCCAGAGGCTGACAGCCTCCACTGGGCTAGAGCCAGGTACTTGACTCACAAAGTAGCTGAGGAAAATGCAAAATTACTCCAGGTAGGCCCTGTTGTTAACTCATTTTGCAGAGTAGGAGAGTGAGGTACAAAGAGACTAAGTAACCTGTCTGAAGTCATACAGCCAGGCAGTGACAGAATTGGGATTTGAACCCTAGCAGTCTGTCTATAGAGTCACAAGTTACTACTTTCTGAAACTAGATAAGGGAGAAACACATTCAAACACACATAAATTAATATTTCAAAATTTACCTGCCCACACTAGGAGACCAGTGAATAAGTTTCCTAGTTATTTCTTGATACTCTCCCAGTACCAACAGGATAGGAGGCTGGCTTTATAATCTGAAAGGTCCACCAGGCAATAAGATGGGGGGCAGTGAAGATCCTCAACCCTCACTCCCTACTGCCATCATTACACACACACACACACACACACACACACACACACACACTTCCCTTTGGCAGACAGGTAGGATTATGGAGCTCAATATGCAGCTGGCTGGCCATTCTAGTATAAAGCTCATAAAATGTAAATGTATTAGCTGGGGCAGAAAGTGGGGAGGGATAGAAGGAAATTATTCACTAACTGGAATACATTTCTCAGATCAGCTAGGTAGTATCAGGGTAGGGGGTCTCCAAACTGAGTGACCAGAGAGAGGATCTGCCCCCTAAGTGACAAGCTATGGCCAGTAGCGGAAAGGGGAAGATCGGGTCCAGCAGGGGAGGAGGGCCTCCCACTTACTAAAGCCAGGGTGTGCCAGGTCCCACCCTCAGAGGCGGGGCTAGGCTCAGCCCGTGGCCAGTTTCATCCCTCCAGAACCCAGGCAGGAGCAGAGCTGACCCCGAGGAGAGAGAGGAGCTGCTGGAGCCTGGGGCCCTGCTATCTCAGAGTGGAGGCACCATGCGCTCCCCGGCCAGGACATCAGACACCTCCAGAGGCCCTGCAGGGCCAGCTGCAGCCGTTCCCTGACACAGGACAGCCCAGGCTGATGAGCACCTGTCTCCAACTGCCATGTGAGTCGCTATGCCCCTCCCCACCCAAACCTCAGCCCCAATCCTGAGGAAGCGTTGCCACCAGAGCCAGCAGGGTCATACTACCCACACACCACTGGGAAATTGCTCCTGGGGCCGGCCCTTCTCTTCTTGCCGCTCTGGGGGAGGTGGGTAGGGGACTCACTCAGAAGGGCTGGAGCTCCAGCCCAGGATCCAGGGGCTAGACTGGAAGTCAGATACCCTGAGGTCTTGTGGGGTTTAATGAAGTTACATGCAGGGACACAGGGGAACAGAAACCGGAGGGCTGCTGAGAAGAAAAGATGTCCTGAGCTAGGGGCAAAGGGGAGATTGAGGAAGAGAAAATGGGGGAGGAGGAAAGATGCAGCCGCTTGGAGGCCCGGCGTGGGGACCTCAGCTTCTGAGTTGGGGTGGCTGTGGACAGAGGACAGTAGGAATCCTTCCCTTATTGACTTTGATCCTAGCAACAGCAGCTGCTCCCGTCAGAAGCAGGTGTTCCCACAAGGCCCAGGACCCCTCCCCGTTCCCTGATGTGGCAGTGGGGCTGGGGTGCTGGCAGGCTGAGAACAAGGAGCCAAGTGAAGGAAAGGACAGGGACAGAGCACAGCTGCAGAGAGGCCAGCTCTGTCCAGCAGCTCCTCGCCCCTCTCCTCGGGGTCAGCTTCAGCCTCAGAGCGTGGGAAGTGTCCTTCTTGCTGCTGGCATCTCCACGTTCACTGCCAATCCTCTCCCCCCTGGCCCACTCACTTCTACCCCCAGCAACTCCTCTCTCTCCTCCAGTTCCCAGGAAGGGACCTGTTGCTAGTGGTGCAAATGAGTCAAGTTTATGGGCTGGAAGTCCTATCCAGAGCTGCTCACTCATCTGTAACCAACTGGCCACAGGCATATGGAAATGGTGGGGCAAGGGACAGGACATCCCATTTGCCTGCCACCATTGCTCTGACCTCGCCACTAACCTCTGATGCTAGATGTCCCTCCTCTGCCTCACTCCTGCCCCCACCCCAATCCTAATGCTCTGGTGCCAATCAGGCTTCTAGCATCTGAAGATAGGACCCCTCTCCTTCACCTGAGCACCCACTCCTAGCACCTGGCCCTAGCCCAGTGGAGGCTGTCAGCTTTGGCTGACCACTACACCAGCCACATCCCGTCTTCCCTTTTGGCTAATTTACAGGCCTTGCCAGTAGAGGCAGGGATGGGCAAGATGCTTTGGGGCTGGGTGGCTCCATCTTTCAGGCATAAGCACAGCTGCCCAAGGGGGCCAAGCAGCTAACAGAAATTGATGAAGTGGCCTGTGAGGACGTCACTCCAGCTGGTCACTATCATACAGGACATGGGTGTTGCCACAACTGATTTCTTGCCTTTTTAAAAAAAATATTTTGAAATTTATTTTAGAAAGGAAGGGAGAGGAGTCGAAATAGAAACATCAATGATGAGAATCATTGATTGGCTGCCTCCTGCACGCCTCCTACTGGGCAGTAAGCCTGCAACCAGGCATGTGCCCTTGGCCAGAATCAGAACTGGGACCCTTCAGTCCCCAGGCTGACTGCTCTATACATTGAGCTAAACTGGCTTAAGAGAAGCCAGAAATATAAATTTTAATTGGCCATTAATTGAAAAAAAAAAACACGTATATACAGCCTACAGTCCATGGGCTGCAACCTCTAGATTAAAATGTATTCCCAAGAGGACAGTGACCCATAGCTCCACCCTAACTCTGGCCACCCCATTTCCTGTCCAGGCATGTCGGCCATTGCTCCAGATTTTCCCTGTCCCCAGACCCAAGATGACACCAAACAGCACTGGGGAAGTGCCGGGTACTGTTCCCATGGGAGCCTTTGGGCTCTCCCTGGTCTTGGCAAGCCTCATCGTCGTGGCCAACCTGCTCCTAGCCCTGGGCATTGCCGGGGACCGCCGCCTGCGCAGCCTGCCTGCCGGCTGCTTCTTCCTGAGCCTCCTGCTCGCTGGGCTGCTCACAGGGCTGGCACTGCCCACACTGCCAGGCCTGTGGCACCAGAGCCGCCGAGGCTACTGGTCCTGTTTCTTCCTCTACTTAGCTCCCAACTTCTCCTTCCTCTCCCTGCTCGCCAATCTGCTGCTGGTGCACGGGGAGCGCTACATGGCGGTGCTGCGGCCTCTCCGAGCCCCTGGGAGCCCTCGGCTGGCCCTGCTCCTCACCTGGGCTGGCCCCCTGCTCTTCACTAGCCTGCCCGCCCTGGGGTGGAACCACTGGGCCCCTGGTGCCAACTGCAGCTCCCAGGCCGTCTTCCCAGCCCCCTACCTCTACCTCGAAGTCTA
>PVJN01022402.1:12505-33554 GCA_004026805.1 Lasiurus borealis | reverse complement strand
AGCTGATTTCTCAACAGAAACGATGCAGGCCAGATGGGAGTGGCAAGAAATATTCAACGTGATGAATAGCAAGAACCTACAACCAAGAATACTCTATCCAGCAAAGCTAACATTCAGAATTGAAGGGCAGATAAAGAGCTTCACAGATAAGAAAAAGCTAAAGGAGTTCATCAACTCCAAACCAGTATTATATGAAATGCTGAAGGGTACTCTTTTAGAAGAGGAAGAAGAAAAAGGCAAAAGCCAAAAAATTATGAACAAATACATATCTATCAACAAGTGAATCTAAAAATTAAGTGAATTAAAAATTTGATCAATAGAATAAACTGGTGAATATAATAGAATCAGGAGCACAGAAAGGGAGTGGACTGATAATTCTCAGGGGGAAAGGGGTGAAGGGTGTACAGGGAGAGACTAGACAAAAATCATACACCTGTGGATGAGGTCAATGGGAGAGAACTAAGGGCAGAGGAGGGGTGGGAGCTGGGTGGAGGGGTGCTATGGAGGGGAAAAAAGAGAAAGAAATGTAATAATCTGAATAATAAAAATTTAATTAAAAAATAAATAAGTAAATAAATAAATAAATTAAGAAAGACTGATGCTATGTCAAATTTCCTTTCATCATTAGAATAAGACTTTACTAATACATATATTGTTTACATCATCAGTCCCAGGATATAGTAGATTCTCTAATCTCAATAGGTGGAAGAAATGAAAAATAAATTGTAAAAATTTTTATGATATGGAATGTATAGTTTAGGATTAATAAACCACACACACAAAAAACAACACAAATGGATGCACATACAAACACTGTTTTATTACCTATATACATGCTTTAGTTGGAAATTATAATACAACAGTACTTTGCTATCATGCTGTCATCTCAAGATTGACATTAAAGAAGAGTCTCAGTTACATAATTCTTATTTTTTTTCTATCCTGACAGTAATGAATTCACTTCAATGTAGCTTAAGTTAAACTGGCTTTACACCAAATTTGACTTTTGCAGAGTATGTGGAATGGGTAATGTTATATAAGTCTTCACTATATGTTAATATATATCCACACTCCAAAGATATTTAAAAACATGTATTTTTAAGAGATTCTAATAGGAATTGCTTTACATTAAATGTGCTAACATTTTCAAAGGAATTTATGCATAGGTTTGTTTGATTTTTTTTTTCAGAAATACTAGGTATAGTTATATTACTGCTTTTCTTTTATAGATTAACCTTGTGTCCTGAAATCCTGTTATAATCAATTATTAAATCTAAGAGGTTTTTTTTTTTGGCTTATTCTCTGGAACTTTTACATAATCGTGTTGTCTGCAAAAATAAATGGTTTATTTTTTTTCCTTCTGAATCTGTATACCTTTTATTTCCTTTTCTTATCTTATTTTTAAATGATCTGCTAAATTTTTTTAGATAAAAATGCCTGTACCTCCACCCAGAAATTTGTTATATGAAAGGGGTCCTAGATTATATATGTTTTTTAGTACCTTAAGTGGGTATTAAAATCAACCAAGTTTGGCCCTGGCCAACATGGCTTAGTAGATAGTGTGTCAGACTGTAGACAGAGGGTCCCAGGTTTGATTCCAGTCAAGGGCATATACCTTGCTTGCAAGCTCCATCCCTGGCTCTGATCAGGGTATGTGTGGGAGGCAATCAAAGTTTCTTTTGTCTCACCCCCTCCTTTCCACTCTAAAAATCCATGGAATTAGTTTATTGTAAGGATTAGCAACAGCAAAACAAAAACAAAATCAACGAGGTTTGGAAATGATTGGCTAAAGAATAAATGAATGGTTAATATGAGCAACTTTTTCAGAGAAGTAAATGAATACTAGTTTGATTAGTTTGCTTTCAACAAGCAGAATTTGAGAAATGTATTACAGTTCCCCACTTTAAATTCTATTTCCTTTACTATACCAATGAATAAGAAACATCAAATAGAAAAAGTGTGTATCAAATATATCCATTTTGACAGAAAACATAAGATAAATTTTAAAATAATGATAGTTTAAGGAACCTCTGAGAAAATATTTGCACCATAAAGATATCAAAAGAAGAGAGAGCAAGGAATTGAAAATCTATTTGAAGAAACGATAAAAATAAAAATTTTGATAAAAATTTCCCTAACTTGGAGAGGAGATACTTATAGAGAGTACAGAAATTCACAAAAAAGATAAACCCAAAGCACACATCAAATCATATCATGATCAAAATGCCAAATGTTAAAGACAGAGAGAGATTAAAAGCAACAAGCAAAAGTCAGATACATAAAAGAGATTTTATATAAGACTTTCTTCTGATTTCTTAACAGAAATTTTGTAGACCAGAAGAAATTCCAGAAAACATCTGTATATATAAAACCCTAATATGCAAATAGTCTGAATGGCAGAACAATCAAACAACTGAACAACTGGTTGCTGTAACATTTGGTGACTACCAAGGGATGCACACGAAACATGGCAGGTGTCAGCCGTGGTGGGATGGTGGAGCAGGTGAGTAGGGGTGCCAGACCAAGGCAGGGCACCAGTTGCTGTTATTAGGGCAAGCCTCTGTTGGTTACTAAAAATTCGTTGCTCTTGCATGCTACAGTTCTGCTGGGCTTTCACAGCTGTTGCTGGTGCTGGCTCCACTTGCACCACTGCCAGATCTGGAGCCGTTGCTCACACCTGCTGCCGGCTTCCACTTCCCCATGCTCCTGAAGATGATCAGAACAGCAACCACTGCTTGCACCCACTGATGGTGCCAGCTCCAATTGCTCTGCACCATCAGTGGGTGGGAGTGGGGCTGGTACCATCAGCATATGGAGCAGTTGTGGTGGTAGTGGGGCTGTCGGCAGACAGGGGACCAAGTCAACAATGGGAGGAGCTAGGCAGGGGCACAGAGGCTTGTGGCCCACAGTTCCTTTCAAGGTGCATGAATTTGTGCACTGGACCTCTAGTATAACATGATAAAAAGAAAGAACCTTCACCAAGATTACTTTCCCCTGCAAGTCTATCATTTAGAATCAAAGGATATATATAGTTACCCAAACATGAAAAAGATAAAGGAGTTCATCACTACCAACAAATCTATACTAATAAGAAGGGTAATATGCTAATTAGGACAGATGTCTTCCAGATGTCTTTCCAGATGTCCTTTCGGAAAAAGCCACCGTTTTCCCAATAACATTTATTGAAGAGACTGTCTTGATTTCTTGTGTATTCTTGCCTCTTTTGTCAAATATTGAGTATAGTGTCTGGGGTCTCTGTTTTGTTCCATTGATCTATGCCCATTCTTGTGCCAGTAGTAGGCCATTTTAATTATATGGGCTCTGGGGTATAGCTTTATTTCTGGTATTGTAATCCCTCCAACTTTGTTTTTCTTTCTCAAGATTGCTATGGCTATTTACACCTGCTTCTCTCTCTCCTGGCCTTGCCAGCAGTCAAGCCTCTCTCTTTCTCCCAGAGGTAAGCAGTTCATTCTACTAGCCAGCAGCCTGGGGCAGCTGCTGATCAGTCCCACCTCTATAATCAGGCCCAGAGATAGGCCCAGAGATGCTGACTGGCATAGAAACTAACCAATCAGAACCAAATCTGGGTGAACTGCCAGGAGCTTTTGACACTGACTGGCAGAGAAACTAACCCAATCTGGGTGAACTGCAAAGGCATAACCTAAGATGGGGGCTGAGAAGGGGTTTTAAGGGCAACAGCTGTTTGGTGTAAGGTGTAAGAAAGTGGTTCAATATTTTAAAGACTGGTATGGCAGTATAATGCATATGGCTGGCTATCAGTCCAGATATAGGGATTACATATTTTTGTCTGCCAAGAGCATCTCCTCCTGATGAAAAAGGCTTTCCCTCCATTTAAGCAATACTATTCTATATAATGTATCTATACTACTAAAAGGGTAATATGCTAATTAGACTAGGTCAACTGGGCATCTTCAAGATGTCTGGCTTCCTTCTGGACAAAGCCATAGTGGTGGGGTCCAGGCTAAGGCAGTTAGTGGTTATTAGGTCAGTAGGGGAGAGCAGTTAGGGGTGAGATCAGGCCAGCAGGAGAGGGTAGTTAGGGATGATCAGGCCAGCAGGCAGAGAGATTAGGGCCAATCAGGCAGGCAGGCAGAGGAGTTAGGGGTGATCAAGCAGGCAGGCAGGCAAGTGATTAGGAGTCAGTCATCCTGGATTCAAGAGGGATGTCCCAGATTGGAGAAGAATCAGGCTGGGCTGAGGAACTCCCCCCAACTCCATACACAAATTTTGTACACAAGGCCTCTAGTTGTTTTATAAAAAAACCACCAATTTTTGAATATTAAATTTTTATTCTACTATTTTACAGAATTCACTTACCAGCTTTAATAGTATCACTTTTTAAAAATTCTTAGTGGAGGATATCTTTTTCAATTGATTTTTAGAGAGAGTGAAAGGGCAGGAGGAAGTGGGAGAAAGAGAGAGAAACATCAGTGTGAGAAAGACACATTGACTGGTTGCCTCCCACACATGCCTCATCAGGGACAGAGATGAAACTGTAACCAAGGTACATGCCCTTGACTGGGAATAGGACCCAAGACCCTTCAGTCAGCAGGCTGACACTCTAACCACTGAGCAAACTGGTCAGGGGTCTAGTAGTTTTTTTAGTGGATTCTTTAGGGTTTTCTATACATAGTATTCATTCTTCTGTAAATAATGAGTTTCACTTCCATTCAAATTTGGATGCCCTTTATTTTTTCTTGTCTGATTGCTGTGACTAGTACTTCCCACAGATCCAATACTATCCTATCTAATAAAAGAGTAATATGCAAATTTACTGTACCTCCACTATACCCACAAGTCACACCCACCAGCCAATCAGAGCGAGTATGCAAATTAACCCAAATTAACTACAGCCACAAAGAGAGCAGGAGGGAGGCTTGGTTTGCCCCTGGCAGTGGAGGAAGCCAAGCTTTCCATACACCCTGGTGGGCCCAGGCCTCTGCTTAAGGCAACAGAGTTTCAATGACTGCTGCCACAGAGCAAGCAGAAGGCTTGGCTCTGCTCCAGGCCACAAAGTTTCAATTGCAGAAGATAAATAAATCCCAGATACCAGGCCTGCAGGGGAGGGCAGTTAGGGGCAAACAAGCTGGCAGGGGAGGAGTTGGGCATCAATCAGGGGAATGGTTAGGGGGTGATGAGGCTGGCAGGCAGAATCAGTTAGGAGCAATCAGGAAGGCAGGCAGGTGAGCAGTTGGGAGCCAGCAGTCCTGGATTGTGAGAGGGATGTAAGACTTCCCATTTAGGCCTGATCCTACCTGGATTGGAGAGGGAGCAGGCTGCGCTGAACAACACCCCTGCCTCTGCACAAATTTTATGCATTGGGCCTCTAGTATTGAATAAGAGTGGTGAAAGTAGACATCCTGTTATATTGCTGATCTTAAGGAAAATGCTTATGGTTTTTCCCCACTGAGTATGCAGTTGACTTTGGGTTTATCATATATGGCCATTATTACATTGAGTTATGTACCCTCTGTTCCCACTGAGAGCTTTTATTATAAACTAAAGGCCTGGTGCACAAAATTCATGCATAGGGAGGGGCTTAAATGGGCAGTCGGACATCCCTCTAGGGGTCCCAGATTGCAGAAGGAGCAGGCTGGGCTGAAGGACACCCCCTTCCCCATGCATAATCCAAGATTGCTGGCTCCCAACTGCTCACCTGCCTGCCTTCCTGATTGCCCCTAACAGCTTCTGTCTGCCAGCCTGATCACCCCTTAACCATTCCCCTGCCAGTCTGATTGATGCCTAAGTGCTCCCCTGCCAGCCTCTTTCCCCCTAACTGCCCTCCCCTGCAGGACTGATCATCTCTAACTGTTCTCACTTGCAGGCCTGGTCCTTCCCAAATACCCTCCCCTGCTGATCTGATTGCCTACAACTGCCCTCCCTTGGTAGGCCTGGTCTCTGCCAACTGCTCTCCCCTGTTGGTCATCTTGTGGTGACCATCTTGTGTTCACATGGGGGAAGCCATCTTGTGTGTTGCAGTGATGGTCAATCTGCATATTATTCTTTTATTAGATAGGATAGAGACCTGCTGCACGAATGGGGGCCAGCTGGTTTGCCCTGAAGGGTATCCTGGATCAGGGTGGGTGTTCCCTTGGTGCATAGGGTGGCCTGGGCAAGGGGTCTGTGGTGGTTTCCAGGCTGGTCATGCCCCCTAGTGACCCAAGTGGAATCCTGGGATCTGGGATTTGTTTAACTTCTACAACTGAAACGTTGTAACCTGGAGCAGATCCAAGCCTTCTGCTCGCACAGCCATTGAAACTTTGTTGCCTTAAGCAGAGGCCTGGGTGAGCCAGGGTGTGCAGAAAGCTTGGCTTCCTCCATCACCAGGGGCAACCCAAGCCTCCCTCCTGCTCTCTCTGTGACCATAGCCATCTTGGTTGGGTTAATTTGCAAACTCACTCTGATTGGCTGGTGGACGTGGCTTGTGGATGTAGCGGAGGTGCGGTCAATTTGCATATTACTCTTTTATTATATAGGATTGGTGCTGGATTTTTCCAAAGGATTTTTCTAGTGCTATTGTCTTATAATTTTTATCTTTTATTTTGTTTATGTGATGTATCACATTTATTGATTTGCTAAAATTGTACCAACCTTGCATCCCTAGAATAAAGCCACTTGATCATGATATATGATCTTTTTAATGTATTGCTGAATCAACTTAGCTAATATTTGGTAAGAATTTAGAATCCATGTTCATCAGGGATGTTAACCTAGAATTTTCTTTTTTTGTAGTGTCTTTATTTGGTTTTCAAATAACGCTAATGCTGCCCTCATAAAATGTGCTTGACAGTCTTCCTTTGTTTTGAATTTTTTGCAGTAGTTTGAGAAGGAGGGTTGTAATTTTATTGAATGTCTGGTAAAATTCACCTGTGAAGTCATTTGGTCCAGAACATTGGTATGCTAGAGTTTTTTAAAATTATTGCTTCAATTTTATTAGTTTTGATATGCCTATTTAAATTTTCTGATTCTTCTTGATTCAGTTTTGAAGATTATATGTTTCTAGTAATTTATCCATTTTTTTGAGGTTGTACAACATTTTGGCAGGTAGTTGTTTTTTAATATTTTCTCATAATTCTTTATATTTCTTTGGTGTCAATTTTTACTGCTCTTCTTTCATTGCTGTTTATATTTAATTGGGTCCTCTCTTATTCTTTATGAGTCTGGTTAGAGGTTTCTCAATCTTGCTTATATTTTCAAAGAACAAGCTCTTGGTTTCATTGAGTCTGTATTGTTTTTTAGACTTTAATTTGTTTATTTCTGCTCTGATCTTTATTATTTTCTTTCTTTTATTCACTTTGGGCTTTGTTTGTATTTATTTTCCCACTTCATTTAAATGTAAAGTTAGATAAGTTATTTGAGATTTTTCCCTATTCCTTGAGGTTTGACTGTAATATTATGAATTTTCTGTTTAGGATTACTTTGGCTGTGTCTTAAAAAAAATATATATATATATTATTTTTTTTACAGAGAGGAAGAGAGGATAGAGAGTTAAGAACACCTATGAGAAACATTGATCAGCTGACTTCTGCACATCCCCTACTGGGGATGTGCCTACAACTAAAGTACATGCCTTTGACCAAAATAGAACCTGGGAACTTTCAGTCCACAGGCCAACACTCTATCTACTGAGCAAAACCGATTAGGGCTGGCTGTGTCTTATACACTGAGTGGCTAGATTATTATGATCTCTGAATGCATGATAATCTGGCCACTCAAGTGTATATCCTATATAATGAAAGGCTAATATGTAAATTGTCCCCTCATCCAGGAGATCGACCAGCAGCAGCCAGGCTGGCCACCCACCATCAGGGGACACGATGAACAGTTAGGGGACATGATTGGCAGTTAGCCAGCCTGCCTGCTGGTCCATCTCCTGGTTGAGGAGACAATTTACATAATAATCTGGCCACTCTTTGTAGATTTTGGGTAGTTGTGTTCTCATACTTATTTCAAGTTTTCTTCTTTAATCTCATTGTTGACCAATTCATTGTTTAGTAACATGTAATTTAGCCTCCATGTATTTGTTTGCTTTTCAGTATTTTTCTTGTGATTGGTATCTAGTTTTATACCATTATGTTCAGAGAAGATATTTTATATAATTTCAATCTTATTAAATTTACTGAGACTTGCTTTGTGTAGTAACATGTGGTTTATCCTAGAAAATGTTAAGAAGAATATATATTCTGTTGCTTTGGGGTAAAATGATCTGAAGATATTGATTAAATCCATCTGATGTACTATGTCAATTAAGACAACTGTTTCTTTTTTTTTAAATTAAATCTTTATTATTCAGATTATTACATTTGTTTCTCTTTTTTCCCTTTCATAGCTCGCCTCCACCCAACTTCCACCCTTCCTTCTGCCCTTACCTCCCTCCTGTTGACCTCATCCATAGGTATATGATTTTTGTCCAGTCTCTACCTGTACAGCCCTCACTCCTTTGCCCCTGAGAATTGTCAGTCTACTCCCTTTCTGTGCTCCTGATTTTATTATATTCACCAGTTTATTCTGTTGATCAGATTTTTAATTCACTTAATTTTTAGATTCACTTGTTGATAGATATGTATTTGTTGTTCATAATTTTTTGTCTTTTACCTTTTCTTCTTCCTCTTCCAAAAGAGTATCTTTCAGCATTTCATATAATACTGGTTTGGAGTTAATGAACTCCTTTAGCTTTTTCTTATCTGTGAAGCTCTTTATCTGCCCTTCAATTCTGAATGATAGCTTTGCTGGATAGAGTATTCTTGGTTGTAGGTTCTTGCTATTCATCACATTGAATATTTCTTGCCACTCCCATCTGGCCTGCATCATTTCTGTTGAGAAATCAGCTGAGAGTCATATGGGTGTTCCCTTGTAGGTATAAACTGTTTTTCTCTTGCTGCTTTTAATATTCTCTCTTTGTCTTTTGCTCTTGGTATTTTGATTATGATGTCTTGATGTAGTCCTCTTTGGATTCCTTTTATATGGGGTTCTGTGTGCTTCCTGGACTTGTAAGTCTATTTCTTTTACCAGATGTGGGAAGTTTTCAGTCATTATTTCTTTAAATAGGTTTTCAGTATCTTGCTCTCTCTCTTCTTCTGGCACCCCCACAATTTTGATGTTGGTATGCGTGAAGCTGTCCCAGAGGCCCCTTACATTATCTTCACATTTTTGGATTTTTTTTCTCTTTTTGCTTTTCCAGTTGAGTGTTTTCTGCTTCTTTATATTTCAAAGTGTTGACTTGATTCTTGCCTTTCTGTAGTCTCCTGTTAGGACTCTATAATATTTTTTATTTCAGTCAGCATATGTTTAATTTCTAGTTGGCCCTTTTTCATCTCTAGTTGGTTCTTTTTCATCTCCTCTTGGGTCTCGCTAACTTTATCCAACTTTTCTAGGATATTCTTGAAAAACCTTATAAGCGTGGTTTTGAACTCTATATCCAGTCATTTGTTTTCCTCTGTTTCTTTTGTTTGTGATACCTTCCCTTTTCTTGGCATTTTCACTATGCTGGGAGAACTTCTGTGTTGGATTCAGCCTTATGATACCAGACTTGCAAAACTGTAAAAGTCTCTCTCTTGAGCTTCGGATGGGTGGAGTCTCAGGGCTTAAGGGACGTCTTGCCTTTCAGTCGGCCCCTGAGTCTCACGTGACTGGGTAATTGCTGGAGCAGTCCTTGTGCACGCATGCTCAGGCAGTGCCTCTAGATTGCTGCCTTTTCAGCTCCTCTGCACTCCGGGACCACACGAGTCTGGGTCCCCAGGGTTTCACCTGAAACTGGGGCTTAGTGGACTCAGAAGTGGTGCAGTTGGGAGGGTCTGTCTCCCACCTACTCGCGAAAGCCAGCGGCACAATTAGCAGTCTGTCCTTTGTGTGCCATGCAGTGCGTGCCACCAGACCTCTAATCTTTTGCGACTCCCCTAAATTTTTGTGCACCTCTCCCTTTTCACAGTCCAAACTCCCCCCGTATGAGTTTCAGCTGGATCTGGGGTTTAGTGTCATAGGATAAGAGGTTCATTGCTGTTGGGAGTCTCCCGCCAGAGAAAGCCAGCCAGGTTCTCCGGCACCCGCTCTCTCCACGTGCATGTCTCCATACCTCAGCTTTTTGCAGCTCCTCTGGGTCTCTGTGAGTCCCTCTCTTTCTCTCTAGTTGTAGAATTTCCACTCAGCCAGCTTTCCTGTGGTTCTGGATAATGTCCTTTCTGTCTTTTAGTTGTAATTTTGAAATTGTTGTGTGAGGCAGCCGTGTAGGTGTTTACCTATGCTGCCATCTTGGATTCTCCATACATCAACTATTTCTTGGTTGATTTACTTTCTGGATGTCAAAGATGTGTTAAATCCCTTAATATTACTGTAATATTGTCAATCTCTCCCTTTATTTTCATTGTTTTGCTTTATATATTTAGGTGCTCCTAAGAGGGCTACATGAATGTTTATAAGATTTATATCCTCTTGGTGGATTTCCCTTTTTATCATTATGTAGTGCCCTTCTTTGTGTCTTAATATAGCCTTTTATAGTCTATTTTGTTATATAGAAGTATTGCTACCACAGCTTTTTTTCTCATTTCCATTTGCCTGAAATATCTTGTCACAGTAGTCTAATAGTATTGTAGCCAATCGGTTCACATTTCTAATTGTCTTTCTCCATATGTATTTGTCAAAACATATGTCTTCATTTAGGATCACTATAGCTAAAAATAAAATAAAATTTTGATCTTTTGTCATCATTTAGCCCTGAGAGTAAAAAAAGCTATCACAGAAATTATTGGGCTCTAAATCTTCTAGAGAATCTTAAAACATTTGGCTCCCTGTTCTAGTTCTTCCCAGTCCACTGTTGAGGGAAGAGACAAAGTCAAATCTGTCATAATTGATAAGAATAAGACCCAAATGGCTCCAGTCCTTTATCCTGCAAAGATGCCCAGGGTCTCTGCCTCTCTGAATATCTCATGAGAGCAGACTGAGCTATAAGAACCTTTCTGGCTGTTATAAGTCAAGATTAGAAAACAAATATAGATCTTTAAAAGTTTGTTACCACTCCTACCAATGTGGATAATTTGCATATCCTCAGAATCCTACCTGGTTAGATAATGCTGAGTTTTCCAGAGAGGTATGAGTTACTGATATAGACCATTGACAAAGATAGAGTAATAAATTGAGACTCTGTGCTCTTTTACTAAGACATGTAGGAAATCTGATGTTTTCATAAAATAGACATTTATAGGGCCAATCTTTTTTTGGTAAACTATCTTGTTAATGGTGTTCAGGTTCCGCTTTGTTTTTCCTTGTTTCTTTGATTTTTTTAAAAAAGTGTCACCTTGTAAATCAAATATTAAAAAAAACACACTGAAGAACTTAAGTGTCTGTGCTTGTTCTGGTTTCCACAGGGGCTCTGTAGGGTATAGAAGTAAGAAAGGATGAGAAAAATTTCATTAGTCGATGCCCTGTCTTCAGAGTTCATTTTAGCTATTCTCAGAAATTTTAGCATCATGCTCATTACTTATTTATATTCTCCCTTTTTAAATTCCACTTGGCAGATAATTGCTACTTAATTGATACCAGACCTACTCACAAGCACAGTGCTAAATAGAGGAATCATTAGTCTGTGTACATTGTAGATTTCCTTAAAAGGGTGGTTAGAATAAGCAAAGTCATTAGCAGTTTATTTGCAACAGTGCACTTATGAAAAGCTCTATGGAGAACACATCAATAGCTATATGTAACTGAGCAATTAACACAGGACTTTTGTACTTTGGGGTGTTAGCATGGGAATAAACAGAAGCAGATGTGAAATGTTTGTGCTGATAGCATGCACAGTCTGTTCTGACATATGCAAATGCTACTCATGCTTACAGAACCTGCAACCCCTTTTATATTTGACCTTCTTGACAAAGCCCTATTACAAAAGTGCTTCTTTTGCAAAGTGCTCTTAATTATTAACTGGTCAATACCACCTTTTCTTGTTATTAGAGCTTTGCATAAAGCCAAGTGAGAAAGCATAGCAAACAAGGTGATAACACTGTTTCCCAGCTTGCCTTGACTAGGGCTCTCTTGCCAGAAGACTCTCTGAAAATAGAAAACAAGGTCAGAGAGGGCAGAAAGGGTCTCACAAGACTGACAGATGGGACCACTTGTGCAATCCAGACATGAGTGTGAATATTTTTCTCCCTGAAACTCAGGTAAATTGTGATGATCCCATGGTTTCTAGATAAAGGCAGAGGAATCCTGTTCTTGGGATGAATTTGCAGATGAGAACTTAATTGACCATTTTCCCCTTTCTTGACAAGGGATTGGACAATTATTATTCACTAGGACAATTAAAATTAGAAGCAAATGTCATGGATTTTTGTCCTTGCATCTTTAAAGGACATATGATAGGTCTCATTGTTCATATTACTTGTATTCTGAAAATAAAGCAACTTTTATAGTGTAAAATGTAATTCTTTCAGTCTCACTATCAGTAATGCTGAGTTTTCTCATCGTTAAATATTACTTAAGTATTTCAAAAGTCATATAGGCATTTCAGAAATGGTAATACTTCATTTAAAGAAAATTGTAACAGAGATCACTTAGAGTCTTTTTGCTATGTAAATAAATGGTCAACCTACTCATGAGTAATTTGAGGAAAAACAATTTTTTGATGTTAACAAGTTAGGATTTTAAGAAATTCTTTGAAATTACATTACATTATACTTTTGGGATGATGGGGGGACAATTACCTCAATTCTTTATTTTTTAAATAATATTTTTTGTGATTATGCATTACTGAATATGTGCATTAATTCCAGATCTCTTATGTTTTCTTATAACTGAGCTTGACCTAGTTTAAGGGATTCCCATTGGAATTAATTAATTCAAATCATTAGTACATTATACTCTAGATATCCTAACATTTCCTCTGATCTTATACCAATACGCTCTATCATCTCTTTGTATAAACATCTTATATAATACTAGAGGACCAGTGGATGAAATTCGTATATGGGGGGTTAGGAGGGTAGGGGGTGTCCCTCAGCCCAGACTTCACCCTCTCCAATCTGGGACCCCTCAAGGGATGACCGACTGCCTGGCAGTCCAACATTCCCCAAGGGGTTCCAGATTGTGAGAGGGCACAGGCCATGCTGAGGGATTTCACTGGTGTACAAATCCATGCACCAGGCCTCTAGTATATGTATAAGAAAACTAAAGGCTCATATATAGATTAAACTGTTATCAGAGAATTGCACAGGTAGAATTTCTCCTTTGCTAGTGGAAGTGGGGTTGTTACAACATCTTGAGAAAATTGATGTGCCTTACTTAATAGCACATCTGTGCTCTCACTCTCTCTGGTCTAATCTCAGCTGCTTTAAAAATATCATTAAGGAGAAAGGTTAAAGTTTCCATGTATGTACCTAATGGGGACGAAGTCCATACAGAGACATCCTAATTATCTGTAGATCTATGTAGAAGTTAAGGACTCAAATTTTTACAGCCTTGTTGAGTACAGGCAGAAACTCAATGGGGGCAAAGGGATACCAAAATTTAATTACTGAGGTTTGGTCAAGTTTTGTGGTGGGGAAAGAAGTTAAAGTGACATTGTAGTTGGGATTCTTTGGGTTAATTCAATGTACTGTTGTGAAGGCTTCCCTTGATGAATGCATTATTGATACTGATGTTTTATTATTATTTTTTATTTCATTTAATTTTTATTTTTTAAATTTTATTTTTTTATTGTTTAAAGTATTACAAATAATAGTAAATATGTCTCCTTTTTTTCCCCTATTGACCTTCCCCCAGCCTTCCCTACACCCCAGTACATGCCCTTACCTGCCCCTCACTCCCCAGTGTCTTGTATCCATTGGTAATGCTTACATACATGCATACAAGTCCTTCGGGTGATCTCTTACAGTCCCCCATCTCCAACCTCCTCTGCCTCCCACTGTAGTATAACAGTCTGTCTGTTCATTGCTTCTTTGCCTCCTCTGTATCTGATTTCTCCTCCCCATCCCACCTCCCCCCACCCCGATTTTTTTCTTTAAAAACATCTTGCCACTGCAGGCTAGAAATAAACCTATAAGAACAAAAAATGTTTGAGTCCCAATTTCAATAGTCCTAGTTTCAATGTCAAATAATTCCTTATGTGTACACGTCAGCAGTGGTATCTGGGTAGTGGACAAATGGTGGCAATGCAGGTCTGAAACTCTCTTGTTTGGTTCTAGGCATCCTGTACTGATTGATGCACAGCTGCTAACTGCGAGCATGGCAAGGCGTTGTCAGAGTCTTCCATCTCTGGACTGTTTCTCCTCCTGTCTTCGTGGATGGAGCTGACCGGTCAATTTCTCTCTGTTTCAGGAGTTCACTTGGTCTTAGAGTTGCTTTCTGAAAGTATATAAACATATTCTCGACCAAAAGTTAATAGAATAATATTTTCTATAAAACTGGCTTGGGGTTCTTTTTATTTTTGCCCAAACTATTTTCCTTTGGCTTATTTTGATACCATGTGTGTTTTTCATGGGTGTCTTGCTGTTAGCATTACAAATGAAAATTAATTTTCTAAAGTAAAAATGTTCCAGATGTAATTTACTTACTGGATATTTTTCCTTACATGATATTATCCTACTATCCCCCCTTTTTTGATTAATGGAGAGTTTTGTAAATTTTTTAATGCAATCTTGATAACTTTATGTTCATTGCATGTTAAGCAATTTTACCATGAGATGAACTACCAATAGAAATTTTAGTTAATACTTTGGAAACAGCTTTTTGTCCAGTACAATTAAATTTTCTTGAATATTCACTTATTTCAATTAGCCAATTTAATCTGAAAGCTTGATTACTCTTTTACAGTCAAATTTAATACTCTACCAATAATCTTAGATTACCCTGTCAATATTAGTGGAAAGAATTATTTGCATTCTTGAGTAGGCTCTGAGCTTTCCTGGTGCTAGGCTGAATTTACATATAAGGCAGCTGCTGTCAGCCAAGTTTCTGTCTGTAACCTGTGTCCCAATCTGAGCTGGGCCAAGTCTCTGTCTGTTACCTGGGTCCCGATCTGTTCTGGGCCTGGGAAGTGAAGCAGCCATGGGGATAGGAGACCTCCCTCAGAAGAGGTGAGGTTTCAGACCGCTGCAAGGTTGGGGGTGGGGGTGAGGGTCTGTGCCCCACCTTTGTTGACCCTCCAAGTTCTCTCCTGATGGCCTTCTGTGACTGTGCCTGTCTTAGATTGTTCCTTCCTCCAGGAATCTTACCTGTCTCTGGCTAACCAGTCATCCTTTGGGGCCAAGCAGGGTGTTGTGAGGTTTCGTTCTGTCTCCTTGGTAGCCTATGCCCACATGGCCTCTATGCCCAGCAGTTGCCTTGGGATTCCCTCGTCTGCTGGCAGGCCCTGGCACTGATCATATTCCTTGGGGAACTCAGGTTCCTTCTCCAGGGAGGGCCCTGCTCACTCCATTGGGTGAGAGACATACCTCACCACCATTGACATTTTTTCAAATTACAATGTTACCTTTCCAGTTCAATCCACCAGCTCTTGCTACTGATAGATGTCAGTTTTTTGAAGCATCCATCTTATTGAAAAACTGTTGTTTGAAATTTTAACCTTGCTATTGGCTTCTGTAAATGTTTGCTTGCTTAAATAATAAGGAAAATGAGACTATTCTCACTTCAGAGAGGCCATTAAACTCCTGGACAAAATTATCAGTGCTAGCACCAGGCCAGGTCTTTGGTTGAGGTCTCAAGGCCTCAACAAATAGGGGCCTTTTAAGAACTTGCAAAGGGGCGGTTCAGTTGATGGTTCTGCGCGCCCAATACAGGTCTCTAGTAACGAAGGGCAAGGTAGAAATGCAGTCTGTCCCATGACTGGGCCTGTAAGTTCCAAGACCCAGCTCACCCTTAAATCAGCCAATGGGGATACAAGGGGAACTAACCTAAGGCCAAAAGTATACTGACTACATCCTGTCTTTGTGTAACCAGACGCTAGCTGCACCCTGTCTTTGTATCACTAGCCCCCAGCCCTCACCCAACCAATCAAAATCGGCCAACTCAGTGGTCCGAGGAAGCCCCACCTCCCCCTATAAAATGATCATTCTTGTGAAACTCGCTCTTTTTTTTTGCATCCTGCCACTGCATCTGTGGAGGTGGTGAGCCAAGTTCAAGCTTGAATGAAGGCTCTTTGCTTTTGTATCTGACTTGGCTCCCTGGTGGTCTTTGGGGATCTGGAAATCTGGGCATAACAGTTTTCAGCTTTCCAGCTATTTTTAGTTTGACAAATACCCAAGAACAAGGGATTGATATTCAAGGTTATTTTTGATCTTCCATATACTCTACCATTAATAATCATCTGGTATTGTTGATTTTTGGAATAGTCTTCTACAACATTGACTTGAAAAACTGTCTGACTGGATCTCATTCCTTTGTCCCATCCTGATCTACACAATTTAGAAAACCAGCTTCATCACTGAATATGGCTTTTAAATGGATCATCTCCCCTTGGCCACTTCCTGGATAGTCATAGTGATCAGGACAAAGGGAAAAAGATGTAGACCTTTAGAAACTTTTGGATACTAAGCTATTTTTTTTTGGGAAGGTCAAAAGTTAGTAAACTATTTTTAAATTTCAAAAAATAAAACAGAAAATGGCAGTTTTAGCTCTGGTCCTGAGGAGGAAATTCAGCCCACTCTGATGACCACACAGGGGTGAGCCCTAGAATGGCTTTGATGCAGCTCCAGTTGGAGCTCACTCTCCACTTCTGCCTCCTACAGCTCTGCCCTGCCTCTGAGTGGCCCCATGGCCCAGGCCCGACCCACAGAGCTTGCACTTTGATTCTAAGCTATTTCTATGGCAGGCATGATTGAATTTTTCTGGTCCCTAAAAGCAAGTATCAGAATGGTCTGATTGGTAAACTCTCTGAGTGGCAGCTAACCAAAATGAGACATAATGAAATCTAACTAAAAAAGGTAAATCTTTTAGCCAAAGATAAAGAACTTATATGCCAGGGGCATGACTACCCACCATGACCTTCCCAGTTAGAATTGATGATCAGATCACTCTGTGAGGTTGCATTCAGTTAGATTTAACTACAGGGCCCCCTTTTGGTCCACAATGTGCAGTTAACAATCTGACCTCTTTGCAGATCAACCAGTGGTTTATCTTGTTAGATTTACATGGTCTTGGAACATAAGGATGATAACCAGTTAGTTGAGTACATTGCTTTAGAGAGGCTCAAACAATGGCCAACATGCATCAAAGTGGGGGACTTACAGATTTTAATAACTTTTATAAAAATGCCCATATCCTGCTTTTTTTACCTTTTAGTATAAGTAGGAGATAATTAGAAACAAAGTTGAAGTTTTGTGATAGTGGTCAGATTAATCAGAGTGGCTGATGGGATAATGCTTTCATGGGAAAAATCTTCCAGAAGCCTAGATGGTTTAGAAACAAAAAATGGATATTGTTGGGTGACATTTATCTGCAGGTCCCTTTAATTATCTGCTTATCTTCAGAAGTGAGGCAATAGCTGTATTTTTTTTTTTTTGCCAGAATTTCTTTTTTCTTTTCTTTTTTTATTGTCTAAAGTTTTACATATGTCTCCTTTTCCCCCAATTGACCCTTGCCCCAACCATCGCCCCCTCAGACAAGCCCCCACTGTCCCAGTGTCTGTGTCCCTTGGCCATGCTAATATGCATGCGTACAAGTCCTTTAGTTGTTCTCTAATTCCCCTACCCTACCATTTGCCTCTAGATCAATCTATTCTTGTTCATCAAATTATGTTGATCATTATAGCCCACATATGAGTGAGATCATGTGATATTTATCTTTCTCCAACTGGCTTATTTTGTTAACATAATGCTCTCCAGTTCTATCCATGTTGTTGCAAATGATAAAAGTTCTTTCTTTTTTATAATGGCATAGTATTCCATTGTGTAGATGTACCAAAGTTTTTAATCCACTCATCTGCTGATGGGAACTTAGACTATTGTCATTTTGTGCTGCTATGAACATATTGGTGCATATATCCTTTTGATTGGTGTTTCCAGTTTCATGGGATATAGTCCTAAAAGTGGGATTACTGGATCAAATGGGAATCTCATTTTTAACTTTTTGAGGAAAATCCATACTGTCTTCCACAGTAGCTGCTCCAGTCTGCATTCCCAATAACAGTGCATGAGGGTTCCTTTTTCTCCGCATCTTCACCAGCACATGTTTATTGATTTGTTGATAGCCATTTTGACAGGTGTGAGATGGCATCTCATTGTTGTTTTATTTGCATCTCTTGAATGATTAGTGACTTTGAGCATATTTTCATATGTCTCTGGGCCTTCTGTATGTCTTCTTTCAAAAAGGTTCTATTTAGATCCTTTGCCCATTTTTTGATTGAATTGTTTATCTTTCCTTTGTTAAGTTGTATGAGTGCTCTGTAAATTTTGGAGATTAAACCTTTATCTGAAATATCATTAGCAAATATATTCTTCCATGCAAATATATTCTTTTTGTTTTGTTGATGGTTTCTTTTGCTGTGCAGAAGCCTTTTAATTTGATGTAGTCCCATTTATTTTCTCTTTAGTCTCCATTGCCCTAGGAGCTTTGTCTGTAAAGATATTGCTATGACATATGTCTGCTATTTTGCTGCCTATGGAGTTTTGTAGGATTTTTTACTGTTTTCCATCTTATATCCAATCCTTTAGCCATTTTGAGTTTGTTTTTGTGTATGGTGTAAGTTGGTGATCTACTTTCTTTCTTTCTTCTTCTTTTTTTTTACATGTATCTGTCCAAATTTCCTAGTACCATTTATTAAAGAGACTGTTTTGACTTCATTGTATGATCTTGCCTTCTTTGTCAAATATTAATTGAGCATAATGGCTTATGTCGATTTCTGGGTTCTCTGTCCTGTTCCATTGGTCTATATATCTGTTCTTGTGCCAGTATCAAGCAGTTTTGAGAACTGTGGCTTAGTAATATTGTTTGATATATATTGTTTGATATCTGGTAATGTGATCCCTCCAACTTTGTTCTTCTTTCTTAGGACAGCTGTGGCTATTTGGGGTCTTTTTATTCCAGATGAATTTTTGGAGAGTTTGTTCTAGATCTTTGAAATATGCTGTTGGTATTTTAATGGAGATTGCATTGAACTTATAGATTGCTTTGGGTAGTATGGACATTTTAATGATGTTAACTCTACCAATCCATGAACATGGTATGTTTTTCCATTTGTTTACGTCTTCATCTATCTCTTTTTTCCAATTTCCTGAAATTTTCTGAGTACAGGTCTTTTATGTCCTTAGTTAAGTTTATTCCAAGGTATCTTAATCTTTTTGGTGAAATGGTAAATGGGATTTTTTGTTTGTTGTTTCTCTTTCTGTGAGTTCACTATTGGTGTATAAAAAGGCCATAGATTTCTCGATGTTAATTTTGTATCCTGCTACAAAAACCTGTAGATAATTTTTATGAATTAATTTGAGTCACACTGACATTGCCAAATTCGCTTATTAGGTCTAATAGTTTTTTGATGGAGTCTTTGTGGTTTTCTATGTATAGTATCATGTCATCTGGGAATAAGGACAGTTTTATTTCTTCTTTTCCAATTTGAATATCTTTTATTTCTTCTTCTTGTCTGATCACTATGGCTAGCAGTTCCAGTACTATATGGAACATGAGTGCTGAAAGTGGGCATTATTGTCTTATTCCTGTTCTTAGGGGAAATGAGTTTAGTTTTTTCCATTGAGTATGATATTGGCTATATTTTACTCCAGACATGTTTTTAAAGGATATTTTCCTAGTGAAAGCTTTGAAAAATAGAGATAATATTTCCCCCCCAGTGCAAAGAACAAGCTTGCTTACAGTCTTGAAAGAGAGTGTGGCTGTTCAGAGTTAAGGGCAAACATGCTTGTTCTCCAGTATGACAAAGATAGTGTCTTCCTCAGGGCAAAGAGCAAGCATAGTTCTCATCCATTTTAAAGATCCGGGTTTGCCTTGGCCAGTATGATTCAGTTGGTTGGAGGTGGAAAGTTTGATTGGTTATGGTTGTGGGTTCCATCCTGAGTTAGGGCATTTGGGAGACAACTGATGGATCTTTCTCTCTCACATCTATGTTTATCTTTCTTTCTCCCCGCCTCTTTTTAAAATCAATAAAATAAAATGGGGGAGGGAGGTGCAGGTTTAACAATTTCAGGGTTCCCATTTGTATGCTGTTGACATAAAAATGTGAAAACCGGTAGACAGTTTTTATGAGTTAATTTGAGTCACACTGACAACAATACTGGAAAGAAAGATCACAAATGCTCTAGAGTGGCAGTTCTCAATCTGTGGGTCACCACACCTTTGGGGGTCGAACGACCCTTTCACAGGGGTCGCCTAAGACCATCCGAAAATGCAGATATTTACATCACGATGCATAACAGTAGCAAAATTTCATGGTTGGGGGTCACCACCACATGAGGAACAATATGCAAAGAGCACGGCCTAAGGAAGGTTGAGAACCACTGCTCTAGAGAATCAGTTTTGAAGGCTCTTTTATGCATTTGGAATTAAGGAAGAAACCCAAGGAATGTTATATGAAGGTGGAAGAAAGTAAGGTGGAAATTGGATTAAAGAATAAATTAACAAGATTATATGCCCTCTTATTACAAAGGTGTGTTAACCTAGAGGCACAGAAACAGTGGGGCTTGCTTAAGGCAAAGATAAACCTTTCACTAAAAAAGTTACATGCCTCAGGCATGACTACCCTCTAAGACAGCAGTTCTCAACCTGTGGGTGGCGACCCCTTTGGGGGTCGAGCGACCCTTTCACAGGAGTTGCCTAAGACCATCAGAAAACACATATTTCCCATGGTCTTAGGAACCAACAGACCGCTCCTCGGTGTAGCGAAGTGTAGCAATGTAATTTACTGTTGTTATATGAAGACTGTTACCCATGCTACACCATGATTCAAGACAAAAAATTTCATTTATTTGTAATTAGAAATAAATATTTCACAATATATAATTACATATTGTTTTTGTGATTAATCACTATGCTTTAATTATGTTCAATTTGTAACAATGAAAATACATCCTGCATATCAGATATTTACATTACAGTT
>PVJN01022401.1:0-33450 GCA_004026805.1 Lasiurus borealis | reverse complement strand
AGGGAGGGAGGGAGGGAGGGAGGAAGAAGGAGAGGAGTGAGGGGAGGGGGGACGGGAGGGGAGAGGAGAGGGGGAGGGAGGAGAGATATGAATCCAAGGCCCCTGCTCTTTTTAGAGATGGCATATCAAGACATCATTTTCTGTGTTGGACAGCTGCATTATTATTCTCAATTTATGGAGAAAGAATTCAGGGCACAGGGAAATTGTGCTTTACCTGTAGTCACAAAGCTCGGAAGTAATGGGAGGTTTGAACTGGACAGTCTTAATTTTCCCCTTTAGTTCAAAGCATCATACCTGCCCTCCCCATTATGATGTTGTATTGTTAAAGGACTAGCTATGTTCTTCCTTGGCATGTGCTAGAGAAAACAGAAGTGACTTGCTACGCTACCAAGATTAGCATTGACTTTAGTACAAATCTCTACCAGAGTTCTTTCCTTCCTTTTCCCCCCACCAGTTCTCAAGGCAGCTTAACCCGCTGGGATGGCTAAATATTAACTTTTAGGTCAGCAGAACTGTGCGTCACAGGCCATAGTCTAAACAACAGGGAACTTTAGTCTCCTGTGCCTCTCACATGGCCGGCGGAAGACAGAAATGCAGCCTCAGGTGTTTCTCTGCAAATCCGTAGATGGTTGGGCCGCCTTCTCTCGGTAGGATCAGACTGTGTCTTTGTAGAGATGTGGATAATGCATTATTAATTTTTAATGATCAAAATCATCAGGGGAGTCCCATTGTTGATTATCAGTCCTCTGTGACTTGGATAAAAAAAATACAAACAATAAACATGTGTAGAGAGAGGTCAGGGGACCTTAGAAATTATTTAGTCCAAACCTCTCAATTTATAGAAAAGGAAAGTGAGCACCCAAAATATTATTTATCAAAATCCTGCAGGTGTTATTTTGAAACTCGCTCACATGTTAGCTCTCCATCCACGATTACACTTTAAAGCATTTTGTAATTTTTTATGAACGTTCTATAATAGGGGGCTCGCTCGAAAAGCTTTCTTTAAAAAAATAAAAAGAACAGGTCTCAGCTCCTCAGCTTCTCATTTAGTTTTGCCCAAAGAAACACATTCAAGTCTCTGCCTGATCTTTACCTCCAGGGACCTGAACGGCGAGTAATCATTGCCACCTCCTGGGTTTTTCGTTTGGGACATTCATTGGACATTGGCTTTCTCCTCTGAGAGATAAGACTTGGCTCTTTATTCTCTTCATTCACACCTCCCACAGTCACTTCCCATGCACACCCTGTATCTCAGTTTTGATTAGAAATACTGTATATGCAAGGTTTACATTGTTAGGACTATAGATGCTATTCGGAAATGGGCATATATTAAACTATTGGTTTCTTACCGGCATCACTTATTCCTGGAGTTAATAGTTTTCTTTTTACTTGCCTATTTTTATCTGTTTGTTTTTCTTGTGTGTATGTGTGTTTTATGTACTTACCGTTCTTTCAGTATTTAAATATTTGTCAGTTGTCTAAATATTCTCTCACGGTGTTCCACGATTCTGCCAGTTTCCTGTCAGGTGTTCTGTCCATTGTAGAAATCCCTCTGGTCACCCCTGGCCTGCTCCCCTGGCCTCGTTGCCCTCCTGCCTGGACACACCGGCGTCTCCTGGAAGAGCTCCTCACTTCCCTCACGTGGCCTAGACCTCACCACTCCCTTTGTCTTGTCTTATTCCCTCATTTTCATGGACCACATCCTCCGGTGGCTTTTTAAGGAAAAGTTCATAGAAGAAAAAAATACATATGTGTGTGTTTGAGTGTGTATGTGTATTGGTCTCTCTAAAACTGTCTGTATCCCATCTCCCCACCTGATTGTTAGAGCGATTATACAGAGGTCTATGTTGGAATTCATTTTCACACAACATTTTTTTGTTGTTGTTCTTTCTCCAGAATTTTGGAGACATGGCTTTAGTGTCTCCTTCTCTGCAGTATGGTTGTTGAAAAGTGTTCTATCATTCCAGTTTCCCGCTCTTTGTGTCCAATTTTATTTTCTTCTCTGGAAGTTGGCAAAAGATGTGTTACCCTAGTGTTGTGAAATTTCCCAGTGAGGTGCCTCAGGGTGGGACTTTTAAAGTCCACTGTGCTGGGCACTCCGTGGGCCAGACTTTTAAATCTAGAAAATGACTTACCCTCCACTTTGGGGGAATTTTCTTGAATTACTTTGTTAATGATTTCTTCTCCTGCAGGTGTTTTGTTTTCTAGATTTCCTTGGAATTCCTGAATTATTTATCTGATTTTCTTTGCCATCATCTGTCTTCTTTTTCTTTTCGTTCTGATGTCTTCAATTTTAGTGTGGGTGCTTTCAACCGAGGTTTGTATGTATGCTGTCATGTTTTTAATTTCTAGGAGGTTCTCTCTGTTCTATGAACACCCTTTTATCTAGCAGCATCGTTTTCTTGTATTTGTCTTATCTCTATACGTTTTTAATAATACTTTTGGGAATTTTCTTTTTCCTTCATAATTCTGGATCTCTCCGGATTGTCTCTGGTTTTTCTCGGCTCTTGGCAGCATTGGTGCTCTGCTCACATGTACGTGTAGGGACTAGAAAGTGAGATTCTGAACACACGCGTGTGGGAGGGGACACTGGTGACATCGGCTGCAATGACCGGGCTGAGCCAGGTGTCAGGGAACTTGAATGTCAGGATCTTGCAGGCCTTCCTCACGGGGTGGCCAGGTCCCCTAGGAAAACTCCCCCCAGCTCTTGCCGGGCGGGTAAGGGCCCAGCTGCCAGTATCTGGGAGATGAGGGTGAGGAGGAGAAAAGAGGAATCTTGGTATGCTGTGTCTGTATTAGTTAACCTCTTATCTCTCTATAGCATTTCACCCCAACATCGCGTGCCATGTCTCCTAATTCAGGGATGTTCGGTGTGCCCTCACCATAGGATGCATTTTGAGGCTGCTGAGGAGGGAGGTGCTATCACCCACGTGTAGACAAGAGGGGACAGGAGAGGGGGGTCACCCGCTTCTTAAACACAGTTCCACCCCTTCTCCCACCCCTCTGCCTGAGGCACCTGCTGCCTGCAGCCTCTGAGGACCCTGCGTGTCAAAGATGGCGCTCATTTGTCCCACCTCCAGCTTCTTGTTCAGCTTCCTTGGGTCCACTAAGTGAGGGGCCACCAGCTACCCACCTTCTAGCTTCCATGATGCTTTTATTGTCACTTCTCCCACTTCTCTTATCAAAAAGATATAATGTATGTATATGTACATGTGTATGGATATAAGTGTGCATATATATGTATAGATACGTATGTATAACTATTAGTTTTAGTAAGATTCAGGAGCAGATCAAAACATTTTTTGATAGAAGAGAGAGAGACAGAGAGAGAGAGAGAGAAACATTGATTTGTTGTTCCACTTATTTATGCATTCATTGGTTGATTCTTATAGATGCCCTGACCAGGGATCAAATCCATGACTCTTTCGAGTACTTACCACCTGAGCGACCCAGCCAGGGCAGGAGCAGACCAAATGAGGTGATATAGAGAGAGACCAAAGCAGTAATTGCTCATGGAGAGTCCTTGGAGCGTGAGTGGGCACAGGGATTCCAGAAGAGGGTGAGGAAGAACTCTGGGTACCAGAAAAGGGAAGGGAAGGGAAAGGATCCCAGCCTCTGATGATTCTTGGCATCTGGATTTAAGATGGGGTAACGGAGGCGCCAACTTTATATTCCAACATATGTTCAGTCCCAAGAAAGTAAAATGCAAAATAGAGGGAAAGAAGTTACACTTTTCAATTCCGCTAACATCGGTACATGTCCTCTGGCATAGGAAGAGTATAACAACAGGACAGGAATCAGGGAAGGGAACTTGTGGCGAATGAGCAGCTGTAGCTGGACTCTGTATACAGTAGTTTTTAATGTTTACAGTACGCCTAGGAGGTAAGAGTTATTACCCTCACTTCCTGGGACTAAAATTATGGTCAGCCACATAACCAGTGAGTAAAGGCCCATCTTCCTTAACTTCAAAATAGGTCTTTCCAGCATCCAAAAACTCCAACTAAATGGGATCGAGGGTCAAGAAAGGTAGCCACAGGAAAGCTTAAGGTGGGTGAGAATTAGCCCTTCTCTGCATCATCCCTGCCAGGATACAATGAAAGCAAATCTCAGACCAAATAGTCCACATATATATTTTTCTTTTAATTATTTTAAATTTTATTGGGGTGAGATTAGTCACCATGAACATATAGGTTTCATGTGTGGATTACTAATGTACAAAATCTGTATATAGGACCGTGTGCCCATCACCCAAAGTCAAATCTTCTCCTGTCACCTCATATTAGGACCCCTTTCTTCCTCCACCCCCACCCTCTGGCAACCGCCACACTGCTGTTTGTGTACATAAGTTTCAGTTTTATATTCCACATATGAGTTAAGTCATATAGTTCTTAGCTTTCTGTTTGACTTGTTTCACTTCGCATATGCACTTTTGAACCACATTTATTAGCTAGTAAGCACAAAGCAGGACATCAATATGTTCTGTAAATTTGTAATTCCAATCCTCTGTTCTTCTAGGTTATCCAACCATCACCCTACAGAAAAGATACTTAAGTCAGACCTGACAATATTCTATATGTAGGTTTCTGTTACTCTTTTATTTATTTGTGTGTTTTTTAAGCCTCACTCGAGTTTTTTTTTTTTTAATTTGATTTTGAGGAAGAGAGAGAAAAACATTGATATGAAAGAGAAACATGGATTAATTGCTTCCCATACCCGCCCCAATCAGGGATTAAACCTGCAACATTTTGATATACAAGACAAGGCTCCAACTAACTGAGCCACCTGACCAGACCAGATTTGACTTCTTAATTAGATGAATAAAAATTTTTGAGAGAATGAGTCATATACTTTTTAATTTTTCCATAATGGCTAGCACAGTATGCACAATGAATATCTTTTGATTATTAAAATTTGTAGCAATATCTTACAAATTATTTCGATCTGAGGGCTCTGTATTTGCTTTGAACTTCTAAAGTGCCTCAATGGACCAGTGACGTTACAGAACCGCCTAGCTCACTTGAAATGATTCAGTACAGTTTGCCTTGCGTGGTGGAAATGGAGTACCTTTTGTATAGCGAGGGGTTTTTTCTGTGTGTGTCTGTGTGTGTGTGTGTGTCAATTCACAGCCTTGCTCCCAACTTGTATTACACTAGGTCAACTGTAAAGTATGAATCACAATATACCAATATCCATGATGATATTTGGCTTTATTTCAGAATGTTTAAAATTGAGTCTTTCCATTTCCACTGATTTTAATTATGTCAGGCACCACCTTTAGGAAGTAAGCTGTGGGCTCTTTCTCGGGGCAGTGCTTGAATGCTAGGGTTGGAAAAACACTGCAGTATGGAACCCTTGGAGCTTTGACCCAAGGGACTTCCTGTCTTCATTCACGCCTTCAGAGAGGAAAGGCGCACAGCTCCTTCTGTTCAGCATGTAATCGCTGTACCTGGGCATCGGTTAGTGCTGAGTGTTTGGTTTTGTTAAGCAATAGCCCTCGGCCACACCGCCAACCTGCAGCCACACCCCAGCCAGGAGGGCCCAGGGCTGGGCTTTCTGTTTGGTTTTTAACCATTGCACACCTGTGTGAAGTTCGGGGCACCTGCCCGGGTTTCAGCCTTGGACTATAAGCTTCTGGAGCACCTCTTTGGGGGAAAACAAAAGGAGAGAGACCACCAGAACAGCTCCAGTGTGGTCTGATGACGTCACAAGCCTGGTGAGGTAAGAAAATGCTTCAGGAGAGAAATACAAACAAGAAATTTATTTCTTCCTGCCATTCCCAGAGAGAGGAGGAAGGCCTGTCGATTCACCTCAGCATTGTACTAGGCAGGAAACTCGCTCACTGTAGCTGGGAAAGAGAGGGATTGCGACTGAATTAGAAAGACTGATGATACTGGAAATTTACTTTGAATTCTTTCCAGATTCACCTAGAACTGCATACCAATGTGTATTCAAATTTAAAAACATTATAGTTTAAGGAACTCAAGCCCAGGCTAGAAAAACAGCGTAAGTTTGCATACAGGCATGCACACACACACACACACACACACACACACACACACACACAATTTATTATTACTCTTAACACTTCAACTTAGGTAATCTGTTCGTCATTTGAGATTTTAATTCTGACAACTGGTCATATTTGCTTGATCATATTTTTTTTCAATTTAGGACATTTCCTGCCCAGGAATCTAGCTTGAGTTTTTATGACACATGATGAAGTGCAACTAGAGCTCAAATCTCAGAATTTGAACGATGCTAAATTTAACATATCTTCATGTTTCTAGGCTAACTTCTGTGGTTTCCCCAGAAACATATCCAATCGTCTTCCATAATGTGCTGCACACATATATTTACGTAATCTAGGTACTTTAGAAAACAGCCATTAATTAATATTTCTAGCTTTCAGTCTCAGAAGTATTTCTTCCCTTGTATTTTCTCCCCAGTCATATGATTATGGATTATTTTTTATTGACTTTATCGGGTGACATTGGTTGATAAAAATTACATAGGTTTCAGATATACAATGCTACAGGGCATCACCCGTATATTGTGTGTTTATCAAGTGCTGTAATTATCTTATAACTTAAGGCTAGGCTGACTCCTGGTGGCTCTGTCATTCCTCCTGTGCTTGAATCGTTTAATATTTGCTGAACGTGCCCATGGCTTGACAGTTAATCCTTGGTGTTCCTAAAATCCAGAATAAATGATAAGGTTTATAATTGTACATAAGATAAAAGGACAAGCGAGGTCTTAGACTCTCTGCTTTCCTTGACATTTGATCTGGTTAATAACTAACACAAGCGGGCTGCTGTTCCTTTTATTTTTAGCAGAAAATACTATCTCCTCCAGGGAGGAAAAACAGATCGATTCAGCCTGTTTACCCGATCGCTTAGTAGACGGGAGAGAGCCGGCCTCTTCTCGCTGTTTTGTCTGTGCTCCCCGGCCCTGGCTAACCTTGAGTTGATTTGAAAGGAGGGAGAATGCAGTGTGCTGCATGCAGCAGCTACCAGTAGGTGTGACCCAGGCGGTGTACTCGACATATTTCACGGGCTGGATTCTTTTTATTTTTAGAGATAGTTTTCTTTCCTTTTTTTTTTTTTACATATATTTTTATTGATTTTTTACAGAGAGGAAGGGAGAGAGATAGTTAGAAACATCCATGAGAGAGACACCGATCATCTGCCTCCTGCACGCCCCCCACTGGAGATGTGCCCACAACCAAGGTACATGCCCTTGACCAGAATCAAACCCAGGACCTTTCAGTCCGCAAATCGACGCTCTATCCACTGAACCAACCAGTTTCGGTTCATTTGAGACAGTAAGCTTGAGATATAGGCATGATTACCCCTATTCCCCATTTTAAGAAAATAATGCAAGCCTTTTTATGTTTGTGTTCTTTTGCATTGTTCTTTTTTTTTATTAATGTGTCCTTTTATTTTTTCTTTAAATATGTTTTTATTGATTTTAGAGAGAGAGGAAAGAAGAGGGATAGAGAGATAGAAACATCGATGAGAAACATCAATCAGCTGCCTCCTACAGCCCCCAACCGCTGATCTAGCCTGCAACCGTGGCATGTGCATGACTGGGAATTGAACCACTGAACCACACCCTCCAGGCCTACTGTATCCTTTAACAATAAAAGGGGTGGTGGTAGAGAAACGATCTTACAGAATAGAATCCCAAAAGTTATTATAAAGATTTTAGGGCAATATATAATTGAAAATATCAAAAACAGTAAAAGATTTTGTCATCTTAACAAGATGCTCCCCAAATGGCTGTCTGCGTCGATTTCACAGGTGGCAAATGAGTTTTCCGACCTAAATTCTAGATCATGATTCTGACATAAAATATTGACTGTTGGAAGTTACCTTTTGTGTCTGTGCTAAAACACTCCAGTTACAAATTTACCTTATTCATTCATCCACTTACCCTGAGAAAAAGTGAAAACAGTGATCCTTGGGAGGCAGGTAACAATCTTCCGTAGACTCAAGTGACCTTTCTAATACTTTCCCATTGTGACTGGGCTTGTTCTCAAACCCGCTCTTCAGTCAGCCGAGTTTGAAAATTGTTCCTATGACCTGACTGGCATGGCTCAGTGAGCAGCTACGTCACTCACATGGACACAAGACACTCAACTGTGAACCAGGAGATGATGGTTCAATCCCTGGTCTGGGCATGTGCTTGGGTTGTAGGCTCCATCCTCAGTGTAGGGTGTGCAGGAGGCAGCTAATCAATTCCCTCTCATCATTGATGTTACTATCTCTCCCTCTCCCGTCCTCTCTGAAATTAATTAAAATATATTAAAAAAATAAAAAGGAAATTGCTTCTCCGTTGCAGTTCATCTGACTGACCCATAATGTATTCACAAAGGGAATCTTTTACAGGGATTCTGCCATCATATTAGTGATAAGCACTCAGTTATTCCACACCTGCTGTATTTGAGGAATTATGCCAGGAGCCTTGCTGCATTTTCTCCAATCCTTAGAGCAGCCCTAGGAAAAGTACTGTCCCCGTTCTACAGGCAAGGCAATGAGTACTGCCTCAAAGTCACATGACTATGCGGAAGTCATTTTTTTTTCTCCCACTACGTGTTAATGCTCCACTGGGAACTCAATGCCAGACATCCCGCCCCTTGAGATTGATTAACTCATCGCAGGAGAAGTTGGGCTGTAGGGTCACTGTTATTAGAGGTTAGTGGTGTGTGGCTGAGGGGAAATTGTCTGGGAAATGAATTGATCCTTTAGGCTCAGAACCCTGAAACCTTGCACTGGAGCCTGCCTGAATTGGCAGGAGAATTTCAGAAATTTTGTAAGGTGGAATTGAAAAGTTAAATTCTTTGAAAATATAGGTAAACATATTATATTAGAAACAAAGTTAATAAATACTCAAAACTCATCATTTACTAATTACTTTAGTTTCCTATGTTTTCTGCATCTATGGTATTTGTGTGGTAGAAATATTGTATAATGGTGTGCAACTATACACCTTTTCTTCTAAATACTATATTTTCATTGATTTTAAAGAGGAGAGGGAGAGGGAGACAGAAACATCAATGAGAGATAATTATTGATCAGTCTCCGGCATACCCTTTAATGGGGATCAAGCCTGAAACCCGGGCATGTGCCCTGACCCGGAATCAAATCGTGACCTCCTGGTTCATAGGTTGACACTCAACACTGAGCCACACCAGCTATCCATCTCTTTTCAACTTTGTTTTTAATGACTTAATGTTACTCACTTGAAATCAGCCATGACAGGAGTATTTACACGATGGAAATTGACTATAAATCAGGTTCAACTTAATGTTTTGTCGCTTGACTATGCTTAAGAATGTGATGAAGAAAACATTAATGTGAATTAAACGTAAAACTTGCCTGTCTTTAGCTGTTTCATGAGAATAACACACAAACAATTCCTGAGGAAATCTTTCTTCCAGTATTAAAAAAAAAAAAATTATTATCTGTTTCAGCAAAGAATGTGCTCCCGTCATTAACAAACAAGTGAAATTCTGACATGGGTGCTCATTGTTTCACTTTCATCGAACTAGTTAATGGGAATAAACTATCAACTGACATTCATGTCAGAACTATACTTGTTTTCTCAGTTGCAACCAGAGGTTGACTATGAATAGAGGCGTCCAGAAAAAACTCAAAACATCCTGTGAAAATTAATTTGTCCAAATAAAAAGAAAATATTGTTTAATCTCTATTTGTGAACCATATTACACATCCTTTATTTATAATAATAAACATTTTTGTTTCTGTAGAACCAGTTGGTAAACATTTGCTACCACACCACTGCCTGTGAGGTTTGGTCTGCAAACTTTTCACAGGCCAGAACCGCAGAGTCAAATTCATGCCTTCCCAAAAACATTGGCATCCTTTAAATATAGTTGAAATCAGAACATACCTCTTAATCCCATCATTTAAAAAAAAAAAAAGGAAGGAGAAGAAGAGCTAAAAAGCATGTCAATTTCTGGTGTTGAATTTTCTGCATTAGTCCACCAGCAAGATTGAATAATGCCAAGAAGTCTTCAAACTACTCAGATAATTTTCTCCTGAAATGTCATGCACTTTGTTGCTATATGTTCATGTCCCTTTTTTGCTAAAGAAGATTATAGGCTCCATATCCAGCTATCTCTGGCTTAAGCAATAGGATCCTTCTTCCCACCCCTTACACCAAATAGTAAGTTAATACATTTTATGTGTTAGTATATCAAGGTAAGAAAACGTTAAGGATTGGAAAATTAGGAATTCAAACCAGTCTTGTATTTACTTAGTGGAGTGAATTAAACGTAGGATAAGAGCATATCAATTTCTGGTTTTGTTTTACTTCTAACCTGAATCACTCTCTAGAAACACTGTGATCTCTGGATTGTCACGCACGTTTTTATATGCTTGCTTACTTCTCCCTTAATTGGTTTCGGACTGTTTCTCCAACACTGTGTTTTCATATGACATTCCACACTGTGGAAGGTAGGGCTGTTTTGATTTTAGCTAAGAATTAGCAAACTTTCTATGACCAAATTTTTTACTTTCTCTGAGCAAACTTTAATACACAAAATATTGAGAACTTCCCTCCTTTCCATCATGAGTCAGTGGTTATCTAATATTTATTAATGGGGGGAAATGAATGAATGAAAGAAAAACAACTAGAGACCTGATATTTTCTGGAATACTGCTGAAGTAGGATTAGGGATGGTTGAGTGGAAGGGATGAAGATGATAACTGGGCAGGTTATTTTTGACTCCGGTTTGAACAGTCATCTGATGGAGACAGATCATATCTGCAGAGTTCTTGGCTCCCTTAGAACAGCAGACAGATTGCCAAGGAATGGCGGGAATCACCATACACATGTTCCTGGTGATTAGGCAGAACTTTCTTTTCTGGCTTTGATATTAAGCAAGCATGTGTCAGGTTCTCTACTTTCTTGAGATGTTTGTTTTTACCTGATTTTTCAGAAATGATCTGATGAAGTTTTTGGTCTCTTGGGATTTTGTTGTTGCTTAGAGGGGAACAATGTGGGTTAGAATACAATAGGTCCTTGGGTTACGTATGAGATTCGTTCCTATGGCGCGATTTTCGCCATCAGTCAGGACCCAACATACATGAGCAGCTATGTCACTCACATGGAACACATACACAGCAGTAATGAAGTGAAACAGTAAAAAAAAATTAAAATGAACATAACAATTCCTGACCTTTACTTGTGGTAAATAAATAATAAAACATAAAGCACATATGTACATACATAGAAATAACGGGACTTTTTTTTATAAATAAATGGGAGATGGCAACGTAACCACGAAACAATGTTCATCAAGTCCTATGTAACCTGAGGACTGCCTGTAATGTCTTTTAGGGCCTTCCCACACCACAGATGCTGTGTCTTCATTCACAGTAGTTTAATAGCCATTTATTTGCCTCTCCTGAAACTGATAGATTAACTAGGGTATCAAAACACCTTACAGATCTCACTGTAGAGAGAAAAATTTAACCAGGGACAATGTAGTAGAAGTGCTCCAGTCCCTCCTGTTAATGCATGTGGTCTCAGTGACTGTGGCTGAGAAGGATGGATTCCTGACAGCAGGGACCTTGCCCGCCTGCATGACAGAGGGCAGGCCCACAGCTGGAAGACCAGTGGCATCATAATAGAGCTGCAGTGATTGGTTACTTACAGGCAACACCAAGCATGGAATCCGTGAGATAGCAGCTCTGAGGGTTCTTAAAATACACACACATAAGGAATCACAAATAACGGAGTCTCTACAGAGAGCATGTGTGAGTAGACCCCATCAAGAATTTCCCTCCAACCAATTGCACAGAAGTCTGTCCTTAATATTTCCTTCTGCGTGACCCTTGTGAACATGCAGCCGCAGCATGAGATCGAGGTCTCTCAGAGGTTGCAGATGCTTGCATTACCTTTTTGTTGTTGTTTTTCGGGGCTCTCGGTATATTACAGTTCTCAAATAATGACACAACAGGGCTATCAAAATGGAAGAATGTTTTAAATGCTTCCATGTGCAAATTGCAATGTTGCACCCAAGCATGAAGGTGACAGAATGTTCCTGTTTTGAGATAAAGGTTCACAGGAAACGTGGGGGATTTCTTATGAAAAAATGGGGCTGAAGTTCAAAGCTCTGTGTAGTGAACGTTGCCTTTTTTCAGTCCTGTCAGTATAGCTCTGGGCACGTATTTGGAGATAGTTGTCAAGAGTCTGCATCTGAGGCCCTAAGTGAATAGGAAACTCAGGCCAACTGACCTTCTGTAGCCCATGTTCTCGAATTCCCTGCCTGCCCCAACACAGAGTGACATACAGCCTGTCTGCCATGTTGAAGACTTCATGGTATACATGAGAAAGCTTGACCTCCGAATCCTTGTTCCCCCTGTTACTCGTTGTATAACCTTACACGAGGTAGTTAGGTTTGCTAATACAAGTGGTACCTCGAGATACGAGTTTAATTCGTTCCGTAACCTTGAGGCGTGGGAAACTATGAGACGCTCGAGTCACGGTAAACTGGTAGGTTGTGTGCAGCCAGCCTATCCGCGATATTACTCCTATCTCAACTGTTGCGCATATTTCAAAGCAAAAATTGCTCGCTCACTCGACGGCTCGTATCTCAAAAATCTCGTATGTTAGGGCACTCGTATCTCGAGGTACCACTGTAATGCTTATTTCACACAGTTGCTGGGAAGTTAGGAAATAGTGAGTGTAAAGTATCAGTCTTATAGTGGACATTCAAGTATCAGATACCATTACCATCAACACAGACACACGCAGTCACACACACTCATACTCACTCTCACACTCATGCATCAGGGCTAGAGCCCCAAGGTTTGGTTTTGAAAATCTGTTGAGTGTAACTAACTGCCCTGCTGACCTGGGCCCAGTTCACCTCATTGAGGTTCCCCTGTGCAACCTCTACACCCCCACCCCCACCTGCCCTTGGGAATGAAGATAGTGTGCACATCTGAGCGGAATCTCTCATGCTGCACACGTGAGAACATTTGACACAATGAGGACTTTATGAAGAGGATGGGCGCTACCCAAAGGGCAACGGAGCACCTACAGTCTACCCGCCCTGACGGGTGTCAGCCATGGTTCCTGAGCCCTGCCGCTGAGAGAGACACACCTGGCCAAGAGCCGGCCGCACTAGGAGTTGACAGTTTGAGTGTGATTCTTTGAGATCCCCTGTACCGGGCCTTTAACGGCTTGGGAAGGACCGGCTTTCTTGGACCTTTTCCCTGGAGTTCAGAGATGGAACAGCGGGGATGCTTGGTGGATCCCGCATTTCCTGGTTTGTGATGCAGGAACAGCCGCTGGCTGCTCTCTACCTGCGGGCCCCACAGGTGACCTGTTCTTCATGGCCAAAGGAAAGGCAAATCATCACACACATGACAGTCACGTGATGTTTACAGTCAGCAGCGTAGACTTTGAACTTGGGAGGTGCAAGAAGGGTGACTATACGAAACACGGGAAGTCCCAAACATGGGCAGCTACAGAGCGGGAGGGTTGGGTCCCAGGCAGAGGGTCACCCCCGGGAATAATTGATCATCCCTTAAGCCAGTCATTGCGGATGCTTTGTATTGTCCTGGGAAAGGCTGGAGAGATGCTGTTAGGCAGAAAGAGGAGGAGGTGAAGTTTTTTATATATTGTGTGAAGGCCAACTGAAACACATCCTGGGAAAAACTTGTGCCCCTACCACGAGGTTAGGTTGCTATGGTTAGGGCTGACCTTCTTCCCCTTTCCCCACACTTCGTGAGCTTATATGTTTATGTGCATGTGTGTGTGTCATTACATGTATTTTTGTACATGTATATTATATATCAATAGATGCACAATATACATGTTATCTTTAATGAGAAGAGGTTTCACGTTAAACATTGGGAAAAGATTGGAGATATTTGTGAGCAGGGCAGATGCACGAGAGAGAGAGGTTGTATATTTTAGAAGGAGACTGACGACTTAGGCACACACCAAGGACTACACCCTCAAGCGCCTCAGAAGACGGGTGCGTTTTACACTCCCTCCTGCAGATTTCTTCTGCGCTGTCCTGCCGCAACAAGGATCTTTTTTCTCCGAGGCGATCCCAGATATAAATCACGCCTTTGTTTTCCTGGGTTTAAGTGACTTCCCTCTTTGATCCTTCCTCGGCACCAGGAAAAGAGATTTCCTCGTGCGAAGCGGTGGTTAACTTCTCACAGCCTCAGACAACAAAGGGGCCCTGTGCGGGCCGCAGGAATGCCTCCTGGAGCACAGGGAGGCCCCCGCTGAACCGTGTCCAAGGAAGATGGTGAGAGGCTTGCAAAGCTGGTCGGGAGAAAGGAGCCCAGCTGGGGACCTTTTCTTTCCATTCAGAGGCCGGGCCTGCCCGGGGTGGGGGGTGGGAGGGGACCCTTAAAAGAAAACCCCGAAAACAAGCCTGAATACATTTACAAATTACAAGGGAGAGTTAATGCTTGCGAGCGGTGCGGGTGCCAAGTCAGGCTTATCATAGTTAGAACTTAACTCCGCTTGGAAAGGAACTTTGTTTTTCTTCCCAGGGAAGTTAAAGGCGGGCACAGAGATGGACCGGCCACTGGGCGGTAAAAACACCCGGCAAGTCCCTGTCTGAGGAGAAGCCAGGGCTGGGGAGCGGGGTTCCAGCCTCCTCGGCTGCTGCTCCTCACCCGCAGGTGTGTCCCTGGGACATGGTGCCACCAGTTGTTATGATGAACTAGGAACCTCATCCAGTGGGGCCTGTGGCTTGGCATGCACAGCCCACTCCCCATGTAACCCAGCCCATCCCTGTGGTTTACTTCCCACCCTGCCTTCTTTCCCACCACCCACGAACCCTCCCCTCCTCTCCCTGATAGACACTGGGAGGATTTCTAGAACATCTCATACCTGCTAGTGGGTCTGGCATGTCCGTGGCCCTCCAGTAAATGCCACTGCCCCTCCCCCTGCATCCTTTTCCCTTCTTTGCCCAGAAATTCCCCTCCTGTGGGAGGTCCGTAAGTTCCTGGTTCTTGATGGCTCCTTGAAGAAAACAGGTGTAATGAGAAGAAAGGAGAGTTGAGGAGGGCCAGCTCTCACCATTGAGGGGCCCCTCTTCACCAGCCTATTTCTTTTTTCTTTTTTAATGTATTTTTTTTTTAATTTCAGAGAGAGGCAAAGAGAGAGAGAGAGAAACATCAATGATGAAAGAGAATCATCATCTACCTGCTGCCTCCTGCACATTCCCCACTGGGAATCCAGCCTGCAACAGGACAAGTGCCCTGACCGGAATCGAACTGTGACTTCCTGGTTCATACGTCAACACTCAGCCTGAGCCACACACTGGGCAACCAGCCACACTATTTCTTGAAAGTTGGAGATTGAGAACAATGAGAAGACTGGCAGCTGCCATTTGGTGCTTCTGCCACCTGCTTATCTTGATCCAGGCATTATCTGTACATTTCATATCTCAGAAGCACTAAGGCCCAGAGAGGTTGAGAGATTTGCTCATGGCCACACAGCCAATGTGTAGTGGGGCTGACATTCACACTCAGGTACTTTTGAGTTCTCCAAGACTTCCCCCATAACCTTTCCACTACGCAAAGCTGCTTTCCCAGAGACCCCCAGACTTCTGCTCACTGGCAGCATTTGCCCCCCACACCGGTGGGTGGCCAATCAGTCTTGGGAGATGTGAGAAATCCCCTCGCCAGCTCCAAGTGGCCACTTGAAAACCAGATTTCTAGCCAAGTGAAAATTCCGTTCCTTGTGCAGATAACTGAGCTGGTTACCTGTCAAGCTCTGTACGCCTCTGTTTACTAACAGGTCCATGGAATGTGACCCCCTCAGGCCTTTACTGCACTTGAGTATGCTGCAAAAACTATATCCCCATTTCAGAACCTCCATTGGGGGGCTGGGTGAAAAAGGGGAAGGGATTACAAAGTATACACTGAGTGGACAGATTATGATGATCTCTGAACACATAATAATCTGGCCACTCAGTCTATATTCTATATAATAAAAGGCTAATATGCAAATTGTCTCCTCAGCCAGGAGTTCCACCAGCAGACAGGCTGACCAACCGCCCAGGTCCCCTGCCCCTGGCCAGGCTGGCCAGACCCTACCCATGCACAGTGTCATGCACCAGGCCTCTAATTACATATGTATACACACACACACACACACACACACACACACACACACACACACACACTGAGTGGCCAGATTACTATGCATTCAGAGGTCATCATAATCTGGCCACTTATGGTAAATTGGCAGTCACAAAATCGTCATGGGGATGTCAAGTGCAGCCTAGGGAACATAACATTGTAAGAACTATGTACTGTGCCAGGGGGTACTTGAAATATTGGGGAGACACTTTGTAAAATATATGATTGCTGTATACCTGAAACTAGCACAAAATAATATTGAATGTAAATTATAATTGAAAAAACAAAAATTTAATTTTGTTTTAAAGGACCTCTAGGTCAGTACCATCCAGTAGAACTTTCTGTATGAGGAAAATGCTCTAGGTCTACACCAGTGGTTTGCAACGTGGGGCACATGCCCCACAGGGGGACAATTTGATTCTTAAGTGGGGGGGAGGGCAATTTGAGGATGGGTTATTAATAGTGAATTTTTTTGCATTTCTTAGGGGCCTTTTATACAGTATATAGACATTGTGACATATTTATGCATTTCAGTTCTCTATTACATGTTTTGAAACTATTTTTTCATATCACTTCATATTATTTTTTTTAAACTATTTTTTAGTGATTTCTTCCTCAGTGCTTCAACTGTCCTGTTGTTCTTTTATTTTTCTCTTTCATGGACACCATCTTCTTTGGAAGTTTGTTGAGACCAAGTTCATGGCCTTTAGGGCTTCCTCCACATGAATAGGAGTTCACTTTTTGACTAATAAGAATTATATATGTCACGGGTGGTGTGGGGAGGGGGTCAGGATTTTAGAAATGCTAGGTGGGACATGGCCCAAGAAAAAGATTGGGAACCACTGGTCTACACTGTCCACTATGGTAGCCATAGCGGTTTGGGGCATTTGAAATGCAGCTGGCCGGTGTATCAAAGGAACTAAACTTTAACCGCATTCACTTTTAAGTAATTTAAATTAAAAGAGCAGCATGTGGCTCATTGGCTGGTAGTTCACATATTGGACTCTGGAAGGTGGATTGCACATTTTTATCATACTCTTCCTATGAACTCACTCATATCCCTGGATCATAATTGTTTGCTTTATGTTTTGGCTACCTCACTGGGTTGTAAACTTGATGTCTTACTCATCCCGCTGTGATCATTTATGAGCACCTGGCCCGGTCCACAGTGCTGCAGGTTGAATAATTCATGTAGGTTAAAGGGATGTGAGTTGGCATTTTCACAGGCATTATTGTCCTGGCTTTCTATCCCATCTAGTTTACCCTTCCTCGGGGCATTGCTGTTATAATTGGCTTGGTTTCCAAATCTTGAAATGAAGCTCCGGCTGATTCCTTTCCTCAAAGGAAATCACTTTTTAGCTGGTTATTTTGGTTATTTGCCTCTATTATTTCTCTAAGTCAGCAATTTTCAACCTTTTTCATCTCATGGCACACATAAACTAATTACTAAAATTCTGTGGCACACCAAAAAATACATTTTTTGCTGATCTGCCCCCCCAAAAAAAAAAAGTATTATTTTTATTCATTCACACCAGAAGGCTATTGTGTTGGCTTGTCATTTTTTAATTTGACAACCTAAGGGAAACGAGGTCAGTACCCTCAATTAAATAGTCAACTATTGCATGTTGTACAAGTTCAGCGCACTGGTTGAGATGGCTGCTCTGAATGAATGGTGGTGCAGGGAATAGTAAACTGCCCAGTGCCTTCTTACCTGCCCCAGCTGAACGAGCTGCCCTCTCCCTGTGCACACTGCTGTCATTCTGAGACCTCTGGTCACCATCTTCCTGAGGACACTTGAGTCTCTCGTCTGTGTTTAGTGCTCAATTTCCTATTTCTTGCCCTCTCCTCCTGAATTCTCTCTTCATTTACTTGTTACATCATCCAGAGTCTCCTTCCCAGGAGGGTAGATATATAGATGGATGTTTTATATATCTGAAAATATATTTAACCTACTGTCACACTTAATTGGTAGTTTGGCCAGGTTTAGATTGGTGTGTGTGTGTGTGTGTGTGTGTGTGTGTGTGTGTGTGTGTGTGTTTAATAAGTTTGAAACCATTTTGATCCCCAGCTCTGTGTTTGAATATGATCTGGGTTTTTTAGGTTTTTTTTAATTTGTTTTGGGGTTTTTTTTCCCCTGGAAGCCTGTAAGATCTTTACTTTTCTCTGGGAATAACAACTGGTTCTTTTTTCCCCTTTGTTCAGTGATCTGTATACTTACAACTGAAATATCACAATATTGTATCTTGGCTTGAGTCTGTTTTTAGCCACTGTGTTGGTCAGTTGGTAAGTGCTTTTATCTAGAAATGCGTGTCCTTCAGTTATGAGGATGTTTCTTATAATATTTTGTTGACCAAGTTTTCTCCACCCTTTGTTTGCTCTCTCTTTAGAGAACTCCAATTATATGGATATTGGACCTCCTGGATGGTCCTCTAACGTCTCTATCCTAATTTTAGTTTCTATGTCTTTATCTCTTTTGTTATTTTATGTAAGATTTCTTCACCTTTTCCTTCTGGTTTCTGTATTTAAAAATTCATTCCTGCTATTTTGTTTTAATTTCCAAGAGCTTTTTTGTTGCTGTCTGCTGATTTTTCTTAATAGCCTTTGGTTCTTTTGGTTTTTTGTTTGTTGTTTTATAAGAGAACATTTATTTGATAAATCATAGAGTATAATAAGTAATTCCTAAAAGAAATGGGCTTAGGAAACAAATTATCGAGATAAAGGAAAGGCCTATAAAGTTTGGGAGTGAGGAAGCTAATGGTAACTTGCCTGGGACAGAGAGCACACTGGGTTCCTCTGTCCTAAGGATTGTTTTATTTTGTTTTATTTTTTTACTGTTCATCAGATTTTTTATTCACTTGATTTTTATATTCACTTGTTGATAGACATGTATTTGTTGTTCATAATTTTTAGCTTTATCTTTTTCTTCTTCTTCATCTTCTTTTCAGCATTTCATATAATACTGATTTGGTGATGATGAACTCCTTTAGCTTTTTTTTATCTGTGAAGCTCTTTATCTGACCTTCAATTCTGAATGATAGCTTTGCTGGGTAGAGTAATCTTGGTTGTAGGTTCTTGCTACTCACCACTTTGAATATTTCTTGCCACTCCCATCTGACCTGCATAGTTTCTGTTGAGAAATCTGCTGACAGTCATATGGGTGCTCCCTTACAGGTAACTGACTGTTTTTCTCTTGCTGCTTTTAATATTCTCCCTTTTTCTTTTGCTCTTGGCATTTTAATGATGATGTGTCTTGGTGTGGTCCTCTTTGGATTCCTTTTGTTTGGGGTTCTCTGCACTTCGTGGACTTGTAAGTCTATTTCTTTCATCAGGTGGGGGAATTTTTCTCTCATTATTTCTTCAAATAAGTTTTCAGTATCTTGCTCTCTCTCTTCTTCTGTTACCCCCGTAATTCGAATATTGGTACACTTGAAGTTGTCCCAGAGGCTCCTTACACTATCTTCATATTTTTGGATTCTTTTTTCTATTTGCCTTTTTGTATTTCAAATCTTTACTTGATTCTTCCAATCCTCTGGTCTGCTGTTGGGGCTCTGTATATTATTTTTTATTTCAGTCAGTGTATGCTTAATATCTAGTTGGTCCTTTTTCATATCCTTGAGAGTCTCGCTAAATTTATCGGCCTTTTCTAGAAAATTCTTGAAAAACCTTATAACCATGGTTTTGAACTCTATCCAGTCATTTGCTTTTCTCTATTTGTTTCATTTGTAACCTGTTTCTTTGTCTCCGCATTTTGGCTGCTTCCCTGAGTTGATAGAGTGGCTTTGTGTGCTAGGTGTCCTATAGGGCTCAGTGGCTCAGCCTCCCCATTTACGTGTGGTGGACACTCCTGGTGCACCCCTTTCTGGGCTGTGTGAACAGTCTTGTTGTAGCTAAGCCTTGATTGTTGTTGGTATCACTGAGAGGAATTGACCTCCAGGCCAATTGGCTGTGAGAATCAGCTGTGTCTATGCTGAGAGAACTTCTGTGCTGGAGACACCCTTATGAGACAAGACTTGCAAAAGCCTCTGTGCTCAGCTTGGATGGGATGAAGTCTCAGGGTGGAGCCAACAGGAATGTCTTCCTGTCAGCCCTGTCGGAAGAGGCCCCTGAGTCTCAGTGTCCTGTGGTAATCACTGCAAGTACCTCTGAGAGAAAGCCGCCCTCGAGTTTTGCCCACTGCCAGACAGTACAGTTTCTCCCTGACTGAGTCTGAGTCCCCAGGGTCTCACCTGGAACTGGAGTTCAGAGCCATTGGGAGCTTTTGTCTCTCTCCCGATTGAGAAAGCCAGCCACGTACTCAGTTGCCAGCCCTCTCTGTGCACGCACCTCCCTACCTCTGCCTTCTGAAGCTCCTCTGAGTCTCAGTGTGCTTTTCTCTTTCCTTCTAGTTGTAGAATTTCCACTCAGCTAGCTTTCCTGTGGTTCTGGATGATGTCCATTTTGTCTTTTAGTTGTAGTTTTGAAATTGTTCTGCGAGGCAACAATTGTTGTGGGAGGTATTTACCTATGCCACCATCTTGGTTTCTCCCCTGTCCTAAGGGTTTTAATGATGGAGATTTTAGGGGAAACCCCTGGGGGAAGCTCTCAATAGACTATTTAACAGTTTTTTATTGTTTTTGGATGCAAGTGACATGATGAAAATTATTATTGTCAATTGTTTTGTTTTCTCCTCTTTGTTTCCAGAGTTTTCTTGTTGATTGGTTGGTTGGTTTCCATCTCTGTCTCTCCTGTGAGAGACCTTCCTCAGATGTCTGGAGAGGGTGAGAGGGCGGCTGCCAGCAATCTCAGAGGGAAGGGGCAGGGAGCAGGTGAGGGTCTCAGCACTTCAATTTACACACTTAACTACTTTGCTGTGTGTTCCCTACTGTGTTCTATGTCCAGAAACCCTGTTTTGCCCTTTTCAGGTGCTATATTTATATTCTCTAGTTGAGATGTAGAATGGAAGCCACCTGAAATCTGAATACAGAAAAGGATTTAGGAACCAACAGCTTTTTTTTTTCTCCCTTCCTTTCTTTCTTTCTCTTTCTTTCTTTTCTTTCTTTGTTTCTTTCTTTCTTTCTTTCTTTCTTTCTTTCTTTCTTTCTTTTTCAATATGTTTTTAATGATTTCAGAGAGGAAGAGAGAAATAGAAAAATCAATGTTGAGATAGAAGCATTGATCGGCTGCCTCCTGCATGGGGATCGAGCCTGTGCCCTTGACCAGAATCAAACATGGGACCCTTCAGTCCACAGTCTGACGCTCTATCCACTGAGCCACTGAGCCAAACCAGCCAGGACCCAACTGTTTCTTAAACACCTTCCAAACTGTCCTGGTTTTAGCCCTTCCTTCTTCACTACCACCTTTATGATGCCTTTAAAGATTCTACAGTCCATATTCAGTTAGTCCTTGATTATCTACATTGCTAATTTACTAGGTCAGTTACTGCACATTCGTGGGCATATATGTATATATATTTTTAATTGATTTCAGAGAGGAAGGAAGAGGGAGATAGATAAACAAATCAATGATGATAGAAAATCATTGATTAGATGCCTCCAGCATTTCCCCTACTGGGGATCAAGCTTGAAACCTGGGCATGCGCCTTTGACCGGAATTGAACCCAGGACCCTTCAGTCCACAAGCCAACATTCTATCCACTGAGCCAAACTGGCAAAGGCACATTCAGGGACTTTCTGTTTTATCTCCTCTTTTGCTCTCTCTATAAGTTTATGCCCATTTTTTCTTTTAGTGGAAGGTGGCTGGATACATTTGTTCTCTCTGCCACTTTTCTCCCCATCCATCACATCAACTCAGTAAGCTAAATAATGCTGAATTCAGGATCTCTCAAATACTGCACATGGTTCTCCTTCCAGCTCTCCTGTTTATGGAACCACCATCCTTCCTGTCTGTCTGCCTCCGAAAATAAGAATATTTTAATATTCCTTCTTTTGTAACACAGAATGCTGCTTTCATGGATTTCTGGCATTTTTCCTCTTCCAATTCAGTTCATAGCAAAAATCCTACTTTATATTCTCTTTTTGAAGAAACAAAGATAATGAGATGCAATCACTGGAATCAAGGAACTTCCAGTGTAGTGTAAGGGGGGTGGGGTAGAAATTACTAAGAGATGATGAGGACTATGATGATGATGATAATGTTGATGATGAAGATGATAAATAAAAAAATCTTAGTTAACCCTGTTGAAATTGCAGCTTGTGCCAACCACTGTGCTAGATCCTCTACTGTGCTCTTTCACTTAATCCTAACTACTCTCTGAAAAGGGTACTTTTAATTGTCATTTTACACATAAGGGAACAGGTACTGAGGCAACAAAATTTTTTCAGGGCCTTATATATAATACATACATAAACCAATGTGCTAAGAGAAACCAGGGACAGTAGAAAAGTAATGTTTAACTTGAAAATCAATGAAAGCTTGAAAAAGTAGATTTCCAAATTTGTTTTTCCCTCTGGATTCCCTTAGATGAGACCACACACCAGGCTCTTTCATCTCTTCACTTAATTCAAAGTGTTAACCTCTGCAAGTCTTTCTGTACCTAACCCTTTTCGTGTTCCCTGATGACTACTAGCAGGTGACGTATGCTGTCATTCAAATATATTGCCATCATGCTGTCATTCGCTGCTCAACAACCTATTTTCTTTACCAGTCATATCATGTTTGGTCTTCTGGGCCTGTTTTCAGGAGCCTCAGTAAGCTGGTGACGTATGCCAAATCCATCCCCCATATCTTTGGGGGTCCCCTCCATTGTCTTTTTACACAAGTCATATTCTTTGCTACCCTTTTGCTTTTTTCAATTTATTCTTTAAATTTATTTTTTATAGATTTTTAGAGAGAGTAGGAGGGAAAGGGAGAAAGAGAAGGAAAGAAACATCAATGTGAGGGAAAACATTCATCGGTTGGCCTCCTGGATGTCGCTGAACTGAGGATGGAACCCAAAATCTGAGTGTGTTCCCTGACAGGGAATCAAATCAGTGACCTTTTAGTGTGCAGAATGATGCTCAACCAACTGAGCCACATCAGCCAGAGCACTACCCTTTTGCTTTTACTAAAACTTTCCTCTTTGCCTAACTAATTTCTCATGGCCCCATTTTTCCATAAACTCTTTCTTGGCAGCCCAATCTCACTGGGACTTCTTTTTCTCTCATGCTCCCATGATGCTTAGCACTGATTAGCTGTACTAGTCATTGGGTCCTCAACGTGTACAACCCAATGTAATGTTAATGCTAACTTATCCAACAAATTAGTCATGCACCTAAGGCACCGGCAAAGCAAGTGTACCAAAAATACTTTCTTTTGAAAGAGTTTATTTCAAAAAATCATCCTAGAAAAAAATAGAATTTCTTTGAAGTGCCTTTTTTTATATAGTTATTTTTATTTTGATATATGATCTTTACTATGCTTAGAGCTTGTAAAATTCTTACTCTGTCTCTGGATATTGTTCATTTTCATCTTAGACGATTCTTGGGTAAATGGACCCATGTCTTACACATCTCTTGAGTATAATTGTACTCAAGGTAGATCCTTATTGAACGTAGGATGTTTTTAACATCATATGTCAGTGTTTTTTTAAAATATATGCAATGTAAGTCAGCGTGTGAAGAAATACAACATATAGATAAACAATGATGAAGCCAGGGCCCGCCCTTCCTCAGAACTTACAGTCTAATTCAGGGAATGTTATATAAATGAATTACTATCATCCAAGGCATACAGTGAGCACACCCATCCAAGAGGTTGAAGTTCCTATAGAAAGTAAAAGAATAGAGTGGTTACCTTTAGTTGGATTTTTTTTTCTTATCTTCATGGAGGAAGTGGTGTGTGAAATAAGTTTTGAAGGATCAGTAGAATTTTGCAAAATATCAATGGCCATGGAGGCAAGCCAACTGGGGGACATAACATGTGCAAAGGCATAGAAAGAGAACAATATAGGCATGTTTAGAACATAGTGAAAAATCCAGATTGGCTGGAAATTGGTGTGGCTTAAGGAGTTTCGGAGGTAATGCTGGAAGGCCAGTGGTGAAAGATGTGGATGCTTAGCTGAGTTCACTAAAGACAGATAGGCAATGCAGAACTCCTTAAGGCTTAACAGGGCAGTGGCTTGTAGAATAAGAGCATTTTTTTAAAAAAAATTGTGTCTATGGATAGTGAATTATTCTAATGATAAATTGGTAAGTCTACACATTTGGTTTACTTTCAAATTCTAGACATCATTTTCATTATAAGCAAAGCTATGCCCTAGGTTATGCATTTCGTTAAAATATTTTACGTGTTCATTGACACTTTATTGATATGTCTCCAAGAAGCAAATGCCTTGAATTTCTTTCTGCTTAATTGAAACCTTACCCATCAGAGAAGAAACGTGTTGTCAAGTAACGTTTGTCAACAATAATAAAGAGCAATAGCTTTGGGTTATTGAACAATTCCAACATGCCCAGCATGGGCTAAATAGCTCCCATGTTGTGCCATTTAAATCTCGCTGCCATCTCATTTCATAGGAGAAATGCTGGAGTTGGGGTAAATTGTTCATTGAATGGTGAGTGGCAGGAGCTGGGCCTGGTGACTGTCAGAGCTGGTCTGCCTGGCTGACTGTTCCAGGTCAGGGACTCCATCCCCCACATCACTGCCTGGTGCCTCTAAGGAAACGCTCACCTCTGTCACTTTGTTGATGCAACTTGGCTGTGACACGGAGGCAACTTTCAGACCTCAATTTTCAACTTTTTTGTCATTTTAGGAAGAGAAGTTAAACTTCTAGAGAAACCTAATGGACAATCTTCACAACAGGTAAGCTATTTTTTTGTTTTAATGTTGTGGAGGCGGGAAGTCTGTTCTTTCTACTACCCATTAAATGTTCGATTACTCGGTTTTTCACTACAGTTTTTATTACCTAAAACATTGAAACCAGTAGGCAGAGTAAACCCCAAAGTCTATATCTTTCTGGCTCATTCAGGTTTGAGTTGAACTCGGTTTCCTTTTTACTTCTGTTGTTTGGGGCTACCCTCCTCAGACACGTGAGATCCAGCTAGATCAGGGGTTCTCAACCTTTCAAATGCCGTGACCCTTTAATACAGTTGCTCACGTTGTGGTGACCCCCAACCATAAAATTATTTCCGTTGCTACTTCATAACTGTAATCTTGCTACTGTTATGAACTGTAATGTCAATATCTGATATGCAGGATGTACTTTTGTTGTTACAAATTGAACATAATTAAAGCATAGTGATTAATCACAAAAACAACATGTAATTATATATTGTGAAATATTTATTTCTAATTATAAATAAGTGAAATTTTTGTCTTGAATTATGGTGTAGCATGGGTAACAGTCTTCATATGACAACAGTAAACTACATTGCTACACTTTGCTCCATCGAGGAGCGGTCTGTTAGTTCCTAAGACCATGGGAAATAGGTGTTTTCTGATGGTCTTAGGTGACCCCTGTGAAAGGGTTGTTCGACCCCCAAAGGGATCGTGACCCACAGGTTGAGAACCACTGAACTAGATCTTCATCCTGAAAGATTTTCAGTCATTCTGTCTCCCCAGGCAATGTGGGGTTTCTCCAATAAAGACCATCCCTCCCAAATAGTGATTCTTAGAGTATGTTCCCAGGACCAACATCATCAGCCTCACCTGGAACTTGCTAGAATGCAGATTATCAGGTCTCACCCCAGTCCTGCTCAGTCAGAAGTCTGGGGGTGAGGCTATTCTGGTGCACCAAAGGTTAGGAGCCAGGCCCTAGGATTGCAGGCCGTCCTTCCTTTTCCTTGTCTCTGGGTCTTCTCCCCAACTCCCTTACCATTTCCCTCTTCAGCCCCACATGGGGATAGGATCTGTGGTCTAGCTTCCTCCAGGGGAGCCAGCCTGTTCTCCCTGCTGGGACCCTGAAAGTGGCGCGTGCATTATCCTCCTTTGCCTCTGCAAATCCCAGATGGTCAAGCTGCCTCCTTGATGTAAAACCTTATCTACCTTTATCTTGCCTCATCAGAGGGTGCATTTAAGACAGAGGGTGTAAGAGGTGGCATCCCCGCCTCCCTGTAGCATTCCTGCGATCCTGAGCTGGCACTGCATTCCTCCTGAGGTGCACCCTGGACCCCACCTACACCATTATCTGCTCACCTTCGCCCACAAGCCTCTTCTAATCTTCCCAAGGTTACTCAGGCACTCCCCACCTTACGTAACACATGGTATAACATTTCAATATAACACGTCATTAGTCATGTATTTATATAACTGTCGCCTTTTCTGCGCTGTAAACTCCTTCCAGATCCCTGGAATCAAGTCCAGTACTTGGCACATCATATAGATGCTCAAGACATGTTTGTTGCGTGAATGGGTGATGGGGCCTTTAACAGGCAGGGGAGATCTTCTGCCTTTTTGTGTCCTAATAACTGGTAGAGAGTCTAGTCTCCAGTAGGAACTTTACTCAGTCTTTTCAAATGCAAAATCTATTTTTACTTTAATTCAAAAAAACATTGGGATCCCAATTCTGCACACCGAGGGTCCTCTACAGATGTGTGACAGTCTGTTTTTCCTTGTCCTCTAGTTTAGACTTCCAGCCCTGAGTCCACATTTGTAAAAAAGGTGATTGGGTGGAAACCAGTTTGGCTCAGTGGATAGAGCGTTGATCTGAGGACTAAAAGGTCCCAGGTTCGATTCCGGTCAAGGGCATGTACTTTGGTTGTGGGCGAGTCCCCAGTATGGGGGCGTGCAGGAGGCAGTTGATCCATGTCTCTTTCTCATCGATGTTTCCAACTCTCTATCCCTCTCCCTTCCTCTCTGTACAAAATCAACAAAATATATATTTTTTTTAAAAAAGGTGATTGGGTGTGATGCTGTGGGATCCAGGGGAAGGAGCTGGACTCTTGCACACCCCATAAACTCCTTCCTCTCCCAGCCCCTCCTGTAGAATTATTGTCCACACATACAGGTGGGAGAGAGAAATCCAGATTCCCCCATTTGGGGGTGGATGAGCAGTCATTGCATCAAAAGAGGCCTAAATAGAATTGCAGGAGCTTTGGACCCCATGGTGATCTGACCAGACCACTGAATCAACCTCAGGGCCAGCTTACAGGGGACACTAATTGTCTCAAGTATTTACCACGTTGCTCCCTCCCTAACTTTGCCACATGGCAGAACACCTACACTGTGTGTGCCCTAATTCTCGTGTTACTGAGACCTTCCCATACCAAGTCCCTCTCTTGAAATTACCATAGACCTAGCATGTCAAACTCATGATCTGTGGGCCACATGTGGCCCACAGCAAATATTTTTGCTGCCCAGCCAGTATAACAGTGTGAGCAGTTATTTACAATTATGAAAGGAAATAAGTCTCCTGTCAGGTCCAGAATCACTGACATTCACCTTGGGTTAGTTTTGAAAATAATCACTGAGAATAAGATTTCCCCCAAAGAAGGAAAGATAGTAGCAGAGAAGAGATGCAAGTGTCAGGAAGAAAACATCAATTTTATCATGGTTCTTGTTCTTTTTTATGTATATACTATACGTCTCTAAATAAATCTACGTTTCTAGGAAAATGGGAGCTTTTGTTTTTTTGCGGCCCACATAAATGTAAACCTTGTTTATTTGTCCCCTGTTAGCCTTTGAGTTTGACATGCTTGCCATAAATTAAATACTGTAACCACTATATACTGCCATCTGGTGGTGAACAGATAAAACCACACCTACCTGCTTTTCATTGCATAATCCAGTGGACTCAGAAACAGAACCTACCAAGACAGGTGATAGTAATACAGTAGGAAATATTATATAATAGACATAATTACATATTATATAATCAGGAGATATTGACAATGAAGACAATAGCAACAGTGCTAATAATAACCACACTGTACCACTTTGTAACTTTTATATCCATTTACTTATCTATAAAATACTGGTTTCCACCTAACAGGGTTAAGTTCAAGTGAATGACTACATGGAAGTTCTTAAAACGGTCCTTGACGCACAGTCAATACTGAAGTTTTAACTACTTATTATAGTTATTAATAAGCCTTGGCAGTGTGCCAGACATTTACAGTAAAATGCCTTACATACCTGCATCTCATTTAATGTTCCATGGGATCCTGACAAACAGGAACTGTTATCAGTCCCATTTTGCAGATTAGACAACAGAGGCTCACAGAGGCTAAGAAATTTGCCCAGAGCGCACAAAGCTGATAAGGGGTGAAGGCAGCATTGGAACCCACAACTCTACATTGTTCATTGAGCCACTCTGCTGACCTGCCTGTGTGGGGGGATGGATCTCCCCGAATGTTTATATCAATGCTGTCCCACCCCACATTATCTACCTCCCACACACAACAGGATGCCCTGATCTGGGTCCTCATCCTCCCAGGGACCTTGCCGTGACACCCACTCTCTCCCCATCTCAGGGCTCCAGGGTGTGGGACACGGTTCCAGAGGAGATAGGGTAGGGGAAGGGGGTGGAGGGGAGCTTTCTGCTGTCAGTCAGGATCATGGATCAGTTGAGTGTGGACTTGGGACCCAACTCACCTCAACGGCAGCGCGATGGGGTGTCGACAGACCCTTTGGGCGAGGTTCCCACCTGCAAAGGGTCTGACAGTGTAGATCTCAGGATTCAGTGAGGTAACTGTACTCCAGGCTGAGTTCCCTTCTTCCCGCGTCACTGATGAGATCATTCGATTCAATGTGGAAGAAAGCCCGGGTGCCGTGGGCTCCTCTTGCAGAGAAAGAAAAGGAACCCAGAGGTTCCCCAGCTTCCCCACGTCCCCGGGGTTGGTGGCAGAGCTTCTGCCAGGACCCGCATGTCCTACGCCCGGCACAGACTGTAGGGGCTGCGTTCACCCAAACGCCACATTACGTATTAGCTTAGAGCTCAGAACTCCACCAGGTGCTTAGGACTGTCATCCTGACAGCTGTTTTCCCCACCATGTTCCACCAAACACAAGTTGTGTGGGTTGTCAATAGTCTTGAGGAACGAGGAAAATTCTGGGCTCAAAAAATTTGGGTAAGGCCGAAACTGGTTTGGCTCAGGGGATAGAGCGTCGGCCTGCGGACTGAAAGGTCCCAGGTTCGATTCCGGTCAAGGGCATGTACCTTGATTGCAGGCACATCCCCAGTAGGGGGCGTGCAGGAGGCGGCTGATCGATGTCTCTCTCTCATCTGTGTTTCTGACTTTCTATCCCTCTCCTTTCCTCTCTGTGAAAAATCAATAAAATATATATTTAAAAAAGAAAAAATTTGCGTAAGTATTGGGCTAGGCAGAGTGAAATGGGTCCTTTTCATAGCTATGAATGTATTCATCATTATTCTCTGCGGTACCCAAACCTACTAGACCAAGGAACCCTTTCTTTAGGGGAACTACAAACACATCCCTGCACACAGATGGCCCATCAAAGCCAGTTCTGGGTGATGCTAAGACCTGTACGTAGACACTGGCTACCGCGAGGGCAAAGATGGACGTTTGAAGGTGATCATGAAGGGCCCATAGCGTCTCCAGGTTTCTCACATCAATGAAGCTCAGCCTCTATGGGAGAAAGGGAAACGCAGCAGAAAAATGTGGCCCGGAGAGTTTGCAAAGCCTGCGGGAAAGGAGGAACTGGCTCTGCTGAGGAAATAGACTGGGTAGTCCAGAGTGTATCTTCCTTTGCCAACTGGAGATTAAGTGGCCCGTGAAGGGGGGCAGACAGTCTTTCCTCTCGTTTATGAAGCACCTGGTAGTTATTTTCACTCATTTCCCCTTTGAGTCTGAGAGCTCAGTCTCCAGAATCGGCTCCCTAAATATTTGTCGACTTCACCTGCTGACCGGGTTATGTGAGATCCCAGCTATTTTCTATAAACATTGGCAAGTTGGGTTTTCAACACGGAGCTGTACGTTCCATGTTTGATTTTATTCTGTCTCTCTCCCGAGCACTTCAGCTCCAATAAACTCTCACCACTTCCCAGCAGCTGCTCTGAAAGCTCGCTGAACGGAACCTCTGAAGTGGAACATCCTTGACCTTGGGATCACACACACGGGAGGCTTAGCTGTTTCCTGGGGAGGATTGGAGGGGGCGGGGCGGGGAGATGACCAGGGTTCCTTCCATCTCTCTCAGCTCTTTTTTTTTTTAATATATTTTATTCATTTTTCACAGAGAGGAAGGGAGAGGGATAGAGAGCCAGAGACATTGATCAGCTGCCTCCTGCACACCCCCTAGTGGGGATGTGCCCGCAACCAATGTACATGCCCTTGCCCGAATCGAACCTGGGACCCTTCAGTCCACAGGCCGATGCTCTATCCACTGAGCCAAACCGGTTTCGGCTCTGTCAGCTCTTGCACCTGGCTTTTCCTGTTGGGCCACCATTCAGGACGGTATGAGATTTGATCAGAGGAAGGGTAGATTCTCTACAGGAATGATAACGTCTAATATTCCATATGGGTCACTCACTCGTTGGCACATGGCGCTTACCAGTCATTGCTTTGTTTGAGTAACAAGATGAGGTGCTCCTTGGTGTGAGCTGGCCTTGCGGCTGGGCGGGGCATTGCTGTGAGGAGCCTGTGTTTAGGGGGGCAGCAGATAGCTGACAAAACCCCAGCACTAGACGCTAATTCCCTCTTTATACGGGGCAGCCAGAGGACAGGAGCTATGCCTGTGCCAGGGACGGCCTGTTGAGGGCAGGTCTTTATTCAGTGAATACTTATGACAGCTACATTCAGAAAGGTTTGTGGGATTTCAGTAAGCTTAACTACTGTCTTAGTTCTGTTTCTGGATTTTGTTTCATATAAAATTTTTAAAATTATTTAAATTAAAAATAAAAGCATCTCCACATACCCTGTAACCCGAGTCCCCAAATGTTGACATTTTCCTCACTGAATATATTTCTCTTTTTTCTTCCATTCTTTTCATTCACCTTATGATCATTTCTCTGAACTCTTTCTCTGGCAGGCTTATTTCTGCTTCTATTTCGTTTACTTCCTTTTCTGGTGAAAACTGCCTTTCTGTCTTATGTGGGGTGTTTCTTTTTCTGCCCATGGTCTTTCTTCTCCGGGTGTCTGGCTTTGTAGTTCTCTCTCCTACGTTGATTGAAAGGCACAAACTACAACACGACCAGGTACAGCACACAAGGTACTGAGTAGAAATGTATTCAGGATGTTAATAATCACAAATAAGGTGACCACCAATGGAAGACAAATTAGGGGTAAATAGAGAAAGAAGAAGAGGAAAATGAGGAAAAAAGAAAAGAAAGAAATGCCAAAATCAAATTGGGAGAGCGAGAAAAAGAAATTAATAAATAAATGAACAAAAAAAATAAATTAAATTAAGAAAATAAAAAGGAGAAGAAAGAGGAAGAGAAAAAAGAGAGAAAAGAAAGCATATAAGAGAGAAAAGGGGAACAAAATATAGATGTCAGGAGAAAACTCCAATTCTCTTTTTTCTACACACACACACACACACACACACACACACACACACACACTTTTTTTTTCCTGAATTACTTTAACAAGTTACAGATCCCGTGCTCTTTACTCCTAAATGCTTTATTTGACTGTGTATGTCCTAAGAACAGGGTCATTTTCTGATACAGCCCCCAGTACGGTGATTCCAATCAGGAAGCGAACATTGATTTCATGCTGTTAGCTGATCTATACCGGCCGTCCTCTCCCGCCAGGGATACTCTGCCTGTGCTCCCTTCACTTCCTGGTGAATGTCCATTCCATTTCTGCCTGCTTGGCACACTGGTGGCTCCCCCCTCTGTCCCTTCTTCCCCCCTCCCCGCTCTCCGCCTCAGGAAACGGGGTTTTCCAGCGAGGAGACTTGCTAGTAACTGATAGACGTGGTCCTGTCCACCTCCAAGCACCGGACTGTGCAGTGGCCACACCAAACACGGGACGGGCGGGGCAACCCCCCAGTGCGGACTCGGGGAGCGGGCAGGTGCCCGTGCCGCTGGACACGCCCCCTAATGGTGTTTGCTTTTCCCCTGTGTAAACGGGAAGGATCTGCCCTTTGCTTCTCTGTTGCTTTTTTCTACTCCATAGAGAAAGCACATTCCACTCTGCTCAGTCTTAAAGGGCACGGGACAACTGGTTTCTCTCCGGTGTGAGCCGGCTGTGGCCAAAGCGGGCAGAGAAAGCAGACAGGCTGCCCACTCTTAGCTCGGTCTCACCCTTTGGGAGTATGTTTCCCATTCGCACCCACGGATCACACAGGTAACGGGTGTTTGCTTTTTGCTTGCACCCAGCAGTGGGAGGCCGCCTTCCTAACAGCAAGAGATAGATGTGGGGGTGACATGGAAAGAGAAATAGCTTGGATTTGCAGCTCGGAATCTTCAAACAGGGACCAATCATTGCGGATCCGGGCCGGCCGGGCTCGGCTGGAAAGACGTTAGTCCCCACCCTCTCCATCAGCAGTCACACAGCCTTGGACACGGGAGCCGGTGTCATTGAGCTTGGGAGAGGCTGGGAGCATGGCCTGGGGCCCGGACCAGGTCGGTAGGAAGCCCAGGTGGGGTGCCCTAGCGGGGGCAGGGAGAGGAGAAGCCAAACTGGACATGTGATCCCAAAAGGCGACAGTCATGGAAACATCATCCTTCCCAGTTATGTGGGTTTGAAGAGAAATATAGCTCCTGTGGTTTTCCTGCGGGCGTGGGAGGAGGTCTTAACAGCCACAGGTGATGACGTGTGAATGCCGTGAGAAACAGGGAGGCGTGGCTCCCCCGTTGGGCTGTGAAATCTCGGCGGTCATTGCATCACGTCGCTTATGTGGCCACGGCCACCGCAGCAGAGGGTGCCACACACCCAGCCTGGCCAGGCTCCCCATCGCTAGGAACACAGGGTGTCGCTCCAGACATGCCTCTGGCTTCCGGTCATCTTCCTGCCTTCCTCCCTCTCAGAAGGAAACCTCCCCCCTGGACAACTCTTGAACTCACCGTCCTAAGGTTGGCCTCCCAGATATTTCTCAGTGATGGATATTTCACAGTTGCTCCAATTACGTTTTTCTCACCCACGGTCTGCCCTCTCTCAAACACTTAAAAACCTTTTTTTCTTTGAGGTGTGTTTTTTTTTTTTTTGGGGGGGGGGGGGCAGGGAGAGTCCTTTCCTGGCTGATTTTTTTTTTTTAGAGACCCAGGTAAACAAAGGTAGTGCTAGCGGGATGGGCAGGATTTTAGAGCAGGGTGTGGACAGGAAGAGGTGCGGGGAGAACGGGGTGGGGGGGATTGGTGGAGGACAGGAGGTGCACGTGGTACTTTTCATGCCATTTATCCAGCTAACATATGAAATATTAGCAGAAAATGGGCGTGAAGGGGGAGCAGAGGCCAGAAACAAAACCCTGGGGAAATTTATCTGAGGGTG
>PVJN01022400.1:18134-33551 GCA_004026805.1 Lasiurus borealis | reverse complement strand
CCCCCCCCCCCCCCGTACACCTCTCTGCCCTGTCTCAGAGCCGTCTCTTTCCAGATCCCACTAACACCTCCCTGGACCCGGGGTGGGTCTCAGCCCTCACACTGGCCTCAGTGGCCTCATCGGAAAAGGGTGGGAGTCTGGCTGCTTCTGGAGTGCTTGGCTTTCTGTGTCTCCACGATCTTGCTGTCCTTCGGGGTCTTCCTCCTCCCCAGCCCCCTGGCCACCCTGCCGGGCCCTACGCAGCCTGCTTTGGCCGGGCGCCAGAGCCAGGAGCGGTGATCAGCTGGTGGGAGCGGAGGGGCTGGAGCGGGTGGCGCCAGGAGCTGGTGTGCGGTAACGTTACACCTCTGGCCGCCCTGCAGCAGCGGCGGGTGGCTGGTGGCTGGCTGGTGGCGGGGCTTCTCTGGCCCAGCGTCTGTCTAGCCCACCCACTCCTGTGCCCGGGCCGGGGACGAGGACTCCCGGGGCCAGCGGGATCTCGCAGTGGGAAGGCAGCTCATTGGCTTTGTCAGGGTTTCACTGCCCGAGCTGGCTCCTGGCCAGACTCCCCCGGCTCCTGGGAAAAGGGCCCTGCTCACTTCCCCAGGCCCTGCACGTGGGACCTCGGCTGCCCACCCGGGAGAGCCGCTACAGCAGGACCTCTTGTCTTGCCCCCGGGGGCCCTCCCTGCAGCCCTGCACCTCAGCCCCGGGAACCCAACCCCAGGCTCCCTGCCACTGGCTGCTCCTGCTGGCTCTCCCCTCCAGCAGCCCAGGTCAGAGGTCCTGGGGGCGCCTGCCCCCTCCCAGGCCTCGACCCTGACCACAAGGTCAGGGACCGGCCTGGGATTAGTGGAGAGAGATGCTTTTAGCAAAGCCACGGTGGCTCCAGGGCCGGACAGGAAACCTCCCTCCCTCTGTCTGTCCGTCCCGGTGGCTTCCCTGCCCCCACCACGCAGACCCCAGAGCTGAGAGTCTGGGACAGCCCAGCCCCAGCCCTCCTCCCAGACAGCCTGGTCCAGCCTGACTCCGGGGACCGTGTGCACATCCTTGGAGGTGCCGCTCCAGGGAGTGGGCGTGTGATTTCGGAGTCCCCCCCACCCCGGCTTCCAGGGCTGCGGTTGAGGCGATCCGGGGAGCCAGGCTGGGATGTGGGGGTCCGGGGAAATGGGTCTTACCTGGGGAGACACCGCAGGCAGCACCAGCCCCGCCAGGAGCTGCAGGAAGCAAGTGAACAGCCTCATGGAAGGCATCTTCTCAGGCGTCCCGAGGCAGGGGGCTCCGAGGGAAATCCACCATGCTCAGCCCCCGGGGGGAGTCCCCGGTCCGGGAGGCGAGGATCCAGCCGAGTCCGGGGCTGGCTGCCCCTCTCTCTAACTGCCCCGAGGTCCCCGCTAGCGGGCTGGTGGCCCGAGCATCCTCTGGGAGCCCGCAGGTAAGTCTGCGGCGGGGGGACCCGACTCGAGGCGCCCGGAGGCGTGCGCAGGCGGCCGCCGGGGCGCGCTCGTGGGGCTCGGCGCGCGACCCCCGTCTCTCCCCGCGGGCCGGCGAGGATGCGGCTTCCTGCTCCGACAGCGGCTCTTATGGGACTGGGGCTGGTCGGCGGCTGGGTTTCGGGAGCCGCGAAGGGGGCGGGGCTCCGCGCCGGCCCCGCCCACCGCGGACGAGGCGCTCTGGGAGCGGCCGAGCCCCGCGCCCCGCGCCCCGCGCCCGACCCGGCCGGCCGCGCGGGGCTGAGCGCGCTCGTCCCGCCACGCGGCGCGCGGAAGGGGCGCTCGGCACGCGGGCCCCCGCGCTCCTCCGGGGGGCGCCCAGCCCGCCGTTTACCCCGGGGCCCGCGGCGCCAGCCCCCCGTGCTGCTGCCGGCGGCGGCGGAGGGGGCTCGCAGCTCCCCGCCTGCGCTCCGCCGCTGGCTGCTGGGCGTCGGGGCGTGGAGCTGCGGAGACCCCCGTGGGCGGCGTCTGGCCACCACCAGGGCCACCTTACGCCACCCCGCCACCCGCAGGGAGAAAATGCCCCTGCAGTGTGTATTGTGGGCGTGGGCGTCGCCGCCGGAGACAAAACCCACGCCACCGGGCTCCGCGCAGCCTCTCCGCCCCGCGCAGCCTCCTCCTGGCCCCGCGCGCAGGCAGCCGGGCAGCCGGTTCCCCGGGGGAAGCCGTGTTCCCGCCCTCCCTGCGAGCCCACCACCGCGGGCGGAGTGCGGTGTGGCCTTAGTGCCGCCTTTCCGCCCAGCCCCGGGGCGAGGAAACGCTGCCACTGCCCGAGGGTGTGCTGCCCACAGGGGTCTACGCGTGTCTGTGTGTCTGTGTGTGCACGTGTCTGTGCAGGTGTGCGGGGGCATGTAAGTGTGGCTCTGAGGACCCACCCGTGCTGCGTGAGTCTCCGTGGGGTCTGAGTGTGCGTACAGCTCTTACCTGTGTGTGCCTCTGGTCCCTCGGTAGCTCTGTGAATGTGTCCCTAGGTGTGTCTGTGCATTTCGGTGGGATGGTGAGTTTGCATGCCTTCCTTGGTCTTCGTGTGTCTTGCCCTGGGTGTGAATGTTTGCACCAACTGCCGTGGGCGATGGTGCCTCTCTGTGCATCGGTGTGTGCCTTCCCCTGGTCCTCGCTTGTTCATCCCCACCGCGCTCTGTGCACAGCTCCCCGGCAGAATTTGGGGTCATGGGTTGGCCCTGGCCTGGGGCTGGTGGATGGCTGTGGGAAAGGAGGGAGGCCAGGGAGGCGGCCCCGACATTCCAGCCAGAAGCAAAGAGGCCAGGGCAGCCCCAGCTTTCACCCCAGTGATCTCTGAGTCCGCCGTCTGCCCGCCCACCCACGAGAGGCTGCTAGAGATGCTGTCTCCTTGCCGGGCGAGCCCCAAGCCGAAGGTCCAGGAGCCAGCTACCTGTCAGCTAAGCGGGGGCTGTGAGGAGCTCTCTGACAGGCTGCAACACGCTAGCGCTGATGGAGCAGACAGACTCCTTTCTGGGCCTGGGGTCACGGTGGAGGGTGTCTGGGAATCACTGTGCACGTGAATGGAGATGAATAGATATGTATTTGTGCATACCTGGACCATAGGCGAATGCCCATAATATCTGTGCATACATATGCATGTGTTCATATGTGTATTTATTTTCTATTTGTATTTGTATATTGAAGTACCAATTGTATATGCTTGTCTATAACTGTTTTGAGTGTTTATAGGGCCTATTTGCCTATAACTGTGTATGTATAGGGCTGTGTATATTTGTTTATTGGTGTGTTTGTACTGATTCATTCATTTTTTTTTCAATTGACAGATATTGCTTCAGCCCTAGTATGCTTCAGGCACGGTTCCAGGTGCTGGGCACGGAGCATGGAGAGGTGGAAGTTTACGTTAATGAGAGGTGGCGGGTACTCGTGGCCACAGCTCTCTCTTTTACCCTCTGGAGTGTCTGGGCAATGTCTGCATTTCTCACAAGTGTGTGTCAGTGTTTTTGGTCACTAAACTGAGCACCATACCCTTCCAAACATGGGCTTGACATGCGTTAGGTAGGGTAGGTGATAAAAAGCAAAAGACTCCCAAGTATCCCTGGGTTCCACAGAAGTTTCCTCTTACTCACATCCGGTTCGGGGCACGTGTGCAGGTGGCTCCAGCCCCATGACCGCAAGTAACTTCCTTTACTTCTCACAGCCCCGCTGTCTCCGTCTAAAGTGGGAATAATAATAGCTCTTACCTCATAGGTGAGGACTGCTAAAGCACCTGGGCTGCAGGAAATGGCAGTTGTTAGGCGCGATTTCTAATAAACGTTTGATTCTAATTAGAGATAATAAAAACACAATAGTTACAGGGCAGAGTCGTCATCATGGAACGAAACGGAAAATAATCTCGTGCTTCTGCCAACTGCAGAGGAGCCAAAGGCTGGGGGATTCGCAGGTGCACGCACACACACACTCGCACACACAAATTCTCACCGTCACCATGCAGGCGATCGGTCCTCAGCTGTCCTCGAAGCTTTTTTTTTTTTTTAATATATTTTAATTGATTTTTTTACAGAGAGGAAGGGAGAGAGATAGAAAGTCAGAAACATTGATGAGAGAGAGACATCGATCAGCCGCCTCCTGCACGCCCCACAGTGAAGATGTGCCCACAAGCAAGGTACATGCCCCCAACCGGAATCGAACCTGGGACCTTTCAGCCCGCAAGCCGACGCTCTATCCACTGAGCCAAACCCGTCTCAGCAGTCCTTGAAGCTTTTGAGTAGACTCAGGTGCTGAGTAGATTTACTGGTCATGTCTGTTCAGAACTCAGCATTTAACTGTTTACCATCACAATCATTGTTGTTTTATATTTTATACTAGAGGTCCAATGCACGAAATTCATGCAAGGGGCTCAGCCCTCCCGGCCCCGGCATCATCAGGAAGGTCATTTGGCTGTCTGGTCTAATTAGCATATTATGTTTTTATTATTATAGATAAATAAATTAATATTTATTGAGCACTTATTATGTGGTAGACAGTGTGCCTGGTGCTTTAAATACCTCAAGTCAATGAATTCTCCAACGAACATATGAAGTGGGTTTTAATTATTCCCATTTTGAAGATGAGAAAAATGGAGGCACAGGGAGTGTAAGAAATTTGCCCATAGTCGCTTAACTGCCGAGGAAGGAACAGAGACGGGAATCATCCTGGTCTTTTTCCAGAGCTCTTTACAGTGAGCAATCTCTCCCTACCATCCAGGTTGAAAATACCTTGAAAGCAGGGCCAGTGTCTCAAACCGTGCCTGGGTCTTCCCCTTGCTGGCGCAGAGGCGGTGTCTGATACACTCTGAAAGGTAGGTTGATGTGTGGGAGGGAGAAGCCCTCATCCCAGGCCTGGAGCTGACCAGGTGACAAGGAAGAAATATGGGTAAACACCAGGGTTTAGGCAGTAGAAACAATTTGGTCTGTGATAACAGTCATCCTTAGTAGCCATGAGCACTAGCCGTGCGTGTTATGCTGCCCAGCCTCTCCTGCCTCCCAAGGCTGCCCCAAACACAGGCTCCCACACCTGGCATTAGTCATGCTCTTAGCCTGAAACGCTTGCCTGAATCCATCCCAATGTCTTGGCTTTTGATTTCCTGACTCACACTCCCATTTTGGCCTCTTCATGTCCTTTTTAATCCTTACCCGAGGATATGGGGGGCGGGGGGAGAGAGAAGAGAAGAGAAGAGAAGAGAAGAGAAGAGAAGAGAAGAGAAGAGAAGAGAAGAGAGGAGAAAGGAGAAGAGAGGAGAGGAGAAGAGAAGGGACATCAATCGGCTGCTTCCCGTACGTGCTCCGACCAGGATTCAAACGTGCAACCAGTGGTCGGCAAACTCAGTCAACAGAGCCAAATATCAACAGTACAACGACTGAAATTTCTTTTGAGAGCCGAAAACCCGACTTTTGCACATGGGCCACGAAGTTGCATTTGCACTGTATGTGCGTGCCTGCACGTGGTATTTTGTGGAAGAGCCACACCCAAGGGGCCAAAGAGCTGCATGTAACTCTTGAGCCACAGTTTGCCGACCACTGACCTAGGTATATGCCCTGACTGGGACTTGAACCTGCAACCTTTTAGTGTATGAGACGTGCTCTAACCATGTAAGTTACCCGGCCAGGGCCTTCTAAACTATTTTCCAACTATGACTTTGCCTTCTCTCTTAATGAGAATTAGGTATCTTGTGCTAGAGCAGCGCCTAAGGTGGCTGTAGGCCAGCACATTCCCTCTGACCCTGTCCCTGAATATGGCAATAGAATAGGGTGGGCAGTAGAGTATCCAAGGGCTAGAGTCTCCCCCTTCCTGGCTGCCAGGGAGAGCAGCAGGAGGCAGCAGGGGCTGGCAGACTTTCCACTCTATAGGCTGGACATGCTAGAGCCTCCTGCTGCCCAAAGTCACCGGCAAGAAGATGCTTGGCTGGCCTCTGCCTTCTCCACCTGCCTCCTGGCCACACCCAACTCAACCCTGAGCCCCTCTCCACTTCCTCATGCACTCCATCCAGGCAGGCTCCGGGGGCTGTGCTGGCCACCACCACCGGGGGAGATGTCCCTCATCCCGGTTCCCACAGCAACTTGGATTGCCTTCATCATGGCCCTCATCCTCATCACTGCCCAGCTGCTTGTCTAGCTGCCTGCAGACTGGAAGATCCGAGAGGACGGATGCTTCTTCGCCTCTGGCTCCCCACTCTCTTGTTGTGGTCCAGGCCCACAGTACAGGCTGACTTCGAGTTTGTGAAGTTGGGCCAATCCTCAGAGCATTTTCTCCTCTCCACGCAGGAAAAATGCCCCCAGTCTGCCTATTCCTTCCCCAAAGGTCCTTTCACCTCCAGAAGCAGCCTTCCTAGACGCCATACTCACGACAGCCTGGGTGGTCCCCTCTGGTGGGGCAAGAGCATGGGAGGACAGCCGCGTGTTACTGTGTAATCATGCCCTGGGCTGGTCACCACAGCCACACCAGCCCCCAGGGGACAAGGCTCATGCCCTGGCCCCGAGGCCAGGACGCCACGGGAGGCCGAGGGTGGGGCCCAGTGGGAAGGGAGATAAGAGCAGGGGCCACAGGCGACCAAGTGGTTCCCGGGGGCGGGAAGCGAGGTGGCACCTGCCACGAGGGCTGTGAACAGGGAAGGCAGGCGAGGTGCCGCGGCCGCGGCCCAGGCATTTGGGAACTTGGCAGCCGGGCCCGGGTTTTTCGTGTTTTCTGTAATTATTTCCCTTTTGTTCTCCCTCAGTGTTTAGTAAAGCCCTTTGTGAAAATGCCAGCTGGTCTCAGCTGTGCTAAGAGGAACGACAAAGGGGCACTCTGTGCGTTCCTGTCCCTGAGCTGTAACGGAGGGATCTAGCTTCGTGGTGGCAGCAAAGTCGAGGACCCTCGGGGGCCGGGGGGGGGGGTGCGGGGGGGGCCTCTGGGGCCACAGCCAGCACCTCACGTCCAGCAGCGTCCCTGACACGGAGCTTCCTTCCGCGTCTTCAGGCTCTGGCCTGCGCTGCATTGAAACCGGAGGGGCTGGAAGGCCAGCCAGTCGTGGCTGCTTTGAGGGAGGACGTTTGTTCGGACTCCAGGGATCCAGAGCCCAGGAGAAATCCCGAGGCCGGGCACCTGCTGAGCTCCGGCTATCGGTCCTCCCCGCTGGGGACTCAGGCTCATGAGCTGGGGCCGCACTGCCTTCCCTTCCCGCCCTCACAGCTCAGGACCCCTGGTCCCCTGCCTGCCTGCTGCCCCCTGGGAGTGGACACTCAGCTGGTCCTTCCCACCTGCGGGGACCCTCCACATCCTCATTTCCTGCGGTTGCGCCCCTTCTCCTCCCAGACCCTCCTCCCCATCGCATCTCTCAGCTGCCCTGGTGGGCGGGGCCGGGAGACCTCCCTCCTCGGGAACAATCGCCCCTTTCTCTCTGCGGCGTAAGTGATACAGGAGGAGAGGAAGCTATTTGCAACTAATCGGCTGTGATGTGGAACGGAGCTCTGAGAACTGGAGAGCCTGCTGACAGCCCCACGGCCCGGCCCCCCAGCCTGGGGCGGTCCCGCCTCGGTGACAGCTGGGTGGCTGGGGATGGCCGGTCACCCTCCCCTCCTTCCACTGGGGAGGCCTGAGGGGTGCCGGCAGGTGGTAGCGCCTGCCCATGTTTCACCTTCTGTGTGCCAGGCCCCGTGTTGACACACCTGTTGTTACATGGGAATCTTCTAACCTCCTGCAATGGAAGCGCTGTTGCCTCCTGTTCCAGGTGAGGAGATGGAGGTGCCAGACGCGAGGTCCCTCGTGCAGGCTCCCTGGGCCAGCAAGCCGCAGAGTGAGCCGGCGGACAAGGACAGGCTGAGGCTGCACAGGGAGGCCGTGCTGGGCAGGATTACGAGCTGCCTTTTATAGCTGCGTGGCCTTGGGCAAGTCTCCTCAGCTTTGTAACCCCATCTCCGAGGCTGGTCGTTTTTTTAAAATTTATTTATTTTATTGATTTATTTACAGAGAGGAAGAGAGAGGGATAGAGTTAGAAACATCGATGAGAGACATCCATCAGCTGCCTCCTGCACGCCCCCTACTGGGGATGTGCCCGCAACCAAGCTACAAGCCCTTGACTGGAATTGAACCTGGGACCCTTGAGTCCGCAGGCCGTCGATCTATCCACTGAGCCAAACCAGCCAGGGCTGAGGTGGGTAGTTTAAAAGAGAAAGTGGATGTTGATCACATGGCACGGTGCCTGCTAGGCTGTGAAATGTTTAATAACTCCAACTATCATGACCATTTCCTGGGGGAAGGGGAGCGAGGTGGGCCGGCTTACTCCCACCAAACTTCAAGCAGACCCTCCTACGGTCACCAGGACAGTGTTACAGTGGTCACCACGGTCACCATGGTGGCAGGAAAGCCATCCCAGAGGAGGCCACACATCCAGGTAATTTCTCTGCCCTGCGAGGGGTGGAGCCAGCCTGGGAAACCGCCTTCTCCACAGAGTGGGAATAAGGAAAGAAGATGGGAGAGAAGAGGGCGCCCACATCCATGGGGTCCCAGTTGCATGTGTGCCAGTCGCATCACAAGGTGGTTATGCTCCAGTTCATAGACTATTCCAGAGCATTATGAATTAACATCTGAAGAATCACAGTCAGGGTGCAAAGTACTATGGGAACACAAAGGTCGGGGAAGATGCCGAAGTGTGTGTGTGTGTGTGTGTGTGTGTGTGAGATCAAAGTAAAAGTTGGATCCCCTGGCCTGTGAATCCTGACCATCCCTTCCCCCAGGGGAGGCGCCCACCCCAAAGTGGGAGGATCCTGTGAAAGGGAAAGGATATGGGCCACAGAGCCAGGGCCTGAGGCTTCTGGAGAAGGAGTTCTTAGTGCCCCAGCCCTGTTTCAAGGTGTCAGTGTGACAAACGTCTTCTCCAGCTGCTCCCCCAAAAGGGACAAAAAGTAATGCTTTGGGGATAGTAAGGGAAGGACTTCCCTGAGCACCTGCAGAGGAACTTGTGGGAGATCGAGGAAAAGGGTAACCGAAAGGTCTGGCCGGTGTGGCTCAGTGGTTGTCGACCTCTGAATCAGGAGGTCACAATTCAATTCCCAGTCAAGGCCTAGGGTTGAGGCCTGATCTCCAGTGTGGCATGTGCAGGAGGCAGCTGATCAACTGTTCTCTCTCATCATTGATGTTTCAACTTCTCGCTTCCTCTCCCTTCATTTCTGAAGTCAATAAAAAATATTATTAAAAAAAAAAAAGACACATCTCCGCCTCTCACCCACAGGACACCGTGTCCAGAGGCTGCAGAACCTGCCCCAGGGGCCTCCACGCAGGGCTGCAGAGCCGGCGGTGAGGTGAAAGGCCTGGAGGCCCCGCTTGGCGCTCGCCCCGACTGCCCAGAACCAGGGGTGGCCAGGAGCTTCCGTTCCTGTCAGGAACGACACTGTCTCTGTTGTGGGTTGAAAGGTCAGTGGAGACAGCATAGACTAAACATCTCATAATTGGAACAGCGTGAATCTGGGTGAGGATCCCCGTGAGGGCCTGTATCTGTTCCATTTTAATATCATCCCCCTGGAGGGTTAACTCCTGGTCAAGTTGTCATTCTGTACTTCAGAGGGAGGAGGCCAGCCCTGATGAATCAGCAGGACGCAGAGCTAAGGACAGGAGAGAGCTGCATCTTTCGTGGGTCCCTCACCCAGTGCCAGCCCCAAGGCTCAGGGCTGGGGCCACCACGGGGAGAATAGCCCTGGATGAGCTGCCAGTCCAGTGGGAAAGGCTTAATATTATCTTAAATAACACCAAGGCTGAGCAAAACAAAGCCCTTCGGAGCCTTCGCTGCAGACTCCTGACTGCGGGCAAGTAAGTGGCTCCAGACCTTAGCTGGCTGTTCTCTCTCTCTCTCTCTCTCTCTCTCTCTCTCTCTCTCTCTCTCTCTCTCGTGTGAGCATGCCCGAGGCTGCTGAGGAGGTCTGAAGAAGGGGCGAGAAAGGCTTCCCCTGGAGGTGGTAAGGCTGTGCAGCATCTCGCAGGGTGAATGGAAGTTTATCGGGAACAGAAGGGCAGAAAGACCATTGCAGTCATAGGGGGTAGCCTGGTGGAGTATGGACTCTTCGAGGGTCATTGAGGAGCCTGGAGGGGCTGGACTGTCTGCTGGGTGGAGGAGGGGCTGTGCCTGGAGATGAGGCTGGAAGGGAAGGCCGGGGTCAGTGTGTGAAGTGCTTTGAAGACCATGCTGAGAGTTCCTGGTTTATTCCAAGGGCTCCAGAGAGCCTTTGCAGGTTCCTGAGCAAGGGAGCCGCATGGCCAGATGTGCATTTGGGAGAAACAGGTGGAGGATTTGGCCTGGAGCCGGGAAGAGCAGATCTGTTGTTATTGGAGAACTGAGAGTGCCTTGAATCAGAACAGTGGCTGTAGGAGGAGATGGGATGGGACCCAATGCCACCCAGAAAAAAGAGTTCATTTCCAGACCTAGCTACTTTCATTCAGTGGATAGAGTGTCAGCCCGCAGAATGAAGGGTCCCAGGTTCGATTCCCGTCAGGGGCACGTACCTCGGTTGCGGGCTTGATCCCTGGCCCTGGCTGGGGAGTGTGCAGAGGCAACCAATTGGTGTGTCTCTCTCACATCGATATTCCTCTCTTTGTGTCTCTCCCCTTCTTTCCCACTCTCTCTAAAAAAAAAATCAATGCACCCAGTTGGCGTGGCTCAGTCCTTGAGTGTTGACCTATGAACCTGGAGGTCGTGGTTTGATTCCTGGTCAGGGCACGTGCTGGGGTTGCAGGCTCAATCCATGGTAGGGGACGTGTAAGAGGCAGACAATCAATGATTCTCATCATTGATGTTTCTATCTCTCTCTCCCTCTCCCTTCCTCTTTGAGGTCAATAAAAGTATAGATATTTTTAAAAATATATGAAAAAATATCCTTGGGTGAAGATTTTTTTTTTTAAGTGTTCATTTCCAGCTTTATTTGGAGCTGGCTATGGCCTATGACTAACTTCTGGCCAGTCCCTACCCCCTTAGGGATTTTTAGGACTCTGGGTACAGATGGAAGTGGTGGGTTTGACCTCTGTGGAAAAAAAAAAAAAAATCTCCTTAAAGGGAGGAGCATGTGACTTCGCTATCTGCCAAGCTTTTGCCTGAAATTCCAACATGATGGTAGGAGCTCTCACAGTCGTCGTGGATCATGAGGAAGAGTTGCAAGGAAAGGGATCCCTGAAAACTTTACAGGATTGCTGTGCCAGCCAGCCCCGGCCTGCTTTCACCCAAAAGTATTGGACGTGTGGGGGATATCAACTTCTAGCTTGCTGTAAGTCACTGATATTTTGGCGTTTTCTGTTAACCTGTGTTGTTCCACATTTTACCGTATAAAGGTGAGAACATTAGCTCCACAGTTCTATCAGAGTTCATTAAAAACAAAGCAAAAGAAGCTGCACTCCTGCATAGTTTATCCTGGGGAGTGAGTCATATTACGTTTCCTGGGAAGAAATGGGGCTCTCCCATTCCCTCTCAGTCCGAGGCTGGACTGAAGAGGCCACTGTTAAGGATACAGATGTTGTGGCCCAGCTGGGCTGGACCTGCCTCCCCGGCCGCATCCCTCCCTTCCCAGCTCTCCTCTTCCCCCAGAGAGCACAGGAAGGAAACCGTGTTGGGGGCGAGGGGTGCAGAGGGGAGCCAGATTAGTTTTTCTTACGGTTGGATTCCCAGGGGTGGAGGAGACAGAAAGTCTAGCGGAGCTTTAGCAGACAGACAGCGGACCTCCAGCTGGCCCCGCGGGCCTCGGGCTCTCCTATGAGTCAAAGAACACTTGGCTGCTCCGCCAAAGATCCTCCTCTGCCTCCAGCTCCTCTCCTTTGGAGAACGGCGGCCTCAAGTCTATAACCCAGGAGGCGCTCCCTCCCGGGCAGGACTGGCTCCAGCCTTGGGTACAATGGGGTGAGGTGGGAGGGCCTGAGGTGGTGGGACTGGAGGTGCGGTCCATCTGGAAGCTGACATGTGCAATTTCACTCTCTCACCTCCCAGCTCTAGCTTTTTTTTTTTTTTTTTTAATCAGGGAAGCTTTGGGAAGTCCAGTTTTCCCAAATGATGAATCAGGTCCTCCTGGGCCGTGAAGACATCATGGCTCCTGAATCACGTCCATATCGTTCTTCTAGGGACCTATGATTTCCCCAGAGCCTGCACTTACTCCCCGCCAGATCTCCAGGTAACTTTCCTCTCTATTGGGGCTGAGAATGCTCAGGGAGAGAAGGTCGCAAGGCCTAGCCAGGGCCATTCAGCTGGTTATCCCACAGCATCCTGAGCAGATGCTTGACGGTGCTCTAGAGCCACCCTCAGGTAGGAGAAGGCAGCATCCACTTGGTACAGGAAACCTGTCCTCCATCCAAGTCAACCCAGACCCTTGGAGGCTGGCTCTGGAGGAAGGGCTTTGGGAAGAGCCACCTGAGAGTCAGGTCTCTGCCCTTGAGGCCTGATTCCCCCTCCTCATCCCCATGCTCCACCCCACGGGCCCCAGCGGGGACTCAGGGGAAGGAAGGAAGGAGACACAAACACCCAGGGAATGGGAATGGGTCACTGTCCAGAGCCTGAGATGCCTGCCCTCCAGGATCAAGAGCTCAGTGTCTGGCCTGCACCCGCGTCCCCGTGGACAGCTCAGGTGCTAGCCCGCTACCTGGCGGCTCCTTTGACATTTTGCAGCCTCTTCACGGCCCAGGTCCACAGAACACTGCCCCCAGGCCCCGGCCTGGTCTGGCCTTTCAGCTCAGGGTTGGCGATTTCACCAAGGAACACCCTTTTCAGAACTGGTCTCAGCAATGCCACTCCTTCTAGTGAGACCCTCTTCTGCCATGTGGGGTATGGCCCAGCAGCATAAACCCAGCCACTTTGTTTTAAGCAATATATACCCGTTGTAGGACATACACATTAGCATTAAAAAAAGGTAAAAATAACCCAATTTCTATAGTTACAACACAGTCACAGGGATGTAAAACGCAGCATAGGGAATAGAGTCAATAATATTGTAATAACTGTGGGGCCAGGTGGGGACTGGAAATATCGGGGGAACGCTTTGTAAAGTATGTGATCACCTAAACTCGATGCTGCACACCTGGAACTAATACAAAATAATATTGAATATAAACTGTAATTGAAAAATTAAAATGATCATCTTTTTATTATCCAGAAAAAAAACACACCCTGTTAATATTTTGTCATCTACCCTTGTAATTTATTTTTATGCATGCATATCTTTTTTCCCTATTAAAAATGGCATTCTACTGTTTTATGCTTTTCTTCATGCTATCATATTTTGGTCACGCCTTTTCATATGAATCGTGGAAATTCTACAGCCTTGCTCCTGCTGCTGGTGTGGTCCAGGGGCCAGCACCATGGGCTCCCCTGGAAGCTTGCTGGGCACTCCACATTTTAGGCCTCACCAGACCTGCTGAGACCCACCCCTCAACCCTCGGCCGCGGGTCCAGGTGATTCTTGTGTGCCTTCAAGTTTGAGCGTGCTGGTATTTCATGGTTGTACTTTTAGGGAATACTTACCTAAATGTGATTAAATTTAGTGACTAAGTTTTTCTTTCCAAATCCTCCTCTCATTGGGCATTTAGGTTGCATCTAATGTTTTCTCCATTATTAGCCAGGCTTCAGTGAGCACCTGCACACACAGTTGTTACTGTTGTCCCTTAAGTTCCTAGGAGTACAGTCAGTTCCTGGGTCAGAGGCTTTAGATGCTCATGGTCAAGTTGCCCTCCAGAAAGGCTGCTTCGGTTTCCACTCCGCCCTGCAATGGCCAAGTGCCGGGACCGCTGCAGCCCCCAGACCTTGGTTAGGGTGCCTTGACATCTTCACTGTTCGAGCTACGACAGTCATATCTCAGGAGGCGCCCGATATGTTTCCTTAGCACCCAGGCCAGTGGTCGGCAAACTCATTAGTCCACAGGACCCAATATCAGCAGTACAACCATTGAAATTTCTTTTGAGAGCCCAATTTTTAAAACTTAAACTTCTTCTAACGCCACTTCTTCAAAATAGACTCCCCCAGGCCGTGGTATTTTGTGGAAGAGCCACACTCCAGGGGCCAAAGAGCCACAGTTTGCCGACCACTGGCCTAGGCGATTGAGTGCACAGTTCTTCATATTAGTACCGGCCGTTTGCATCCCTCCTGGCTGTGTGTCTGCTGCGGTCTTTTCTACCCCGAGCCCCTGAGACAGGGAGAGATGCTGCCAGTGAGAGCGCAGGGGGGTGGCCCGGGTCCAGTCCTGAGGCCAGAGCCGGGCATCCTCCACACCCCGCTGCTGCTGCCGGCCTGAGGGCACAGTGGGCTGGGCTCCAACTCAGACCCAGCCAGTCTTTCATGTGGCCCCAGCTCCTGCTGTGTCCAGACCCCAGAGCAAGTGCCCAGCCACGCCCTGGCCTCCTGGCCCAGGGAGTGCTGGGTGTCGATGGCCACCCAGGATGGTGTTCTCAGGCCTCGCCAGGCACCCTGCCCGTCTCCAGGCAGGCAGGCAGGCAGGGGGGCCGGCCAGGTGTGCTGGGGGAGCTGGCGAGGAGGACAATGCAGGGAAATGACCCTGCCCAGCCGCAGAGCGCCTGCCCCGGCCGGCATTGTGAGCCACCCACCGGCCACTGCTGCCGAGGCTGCTGACGCGGCGGCAGGAAGCGGCGCTTACTCAACCCCGGGTGCTCGGCCGCACGTGGCTGTGTTTGCCGCCTCCCTCCTCCCGGCAGCTGGGGGAAGCAGTGCCGGGGAGGAAGCCGCGGGACCACCCCACACCCCACATCCCCTGCGAGGCTGCACCTGTGCTTTGCCGGCTCTGCCACCTGTTGCCTGACTGGGCACGAGGCCTGCCGGAGGCCTTGGCAGCGGAGTGCGGTGTGGGGCTGGGCCTCGGCCTGGATCCCGGCCCCTGGGGCAGGCGGACGTGGTGTGGGACTCCGCTGTGACATCTCTTGGATGCACCACTCACTCCGCACAGCCACTGGGATGTACATGTCATCATCTCCCTCTCACACACAAGGAAGTCAACACTCAGAAATAAGAATACTTTGAGCCCAACCCAGTGATTCTGAGTTTTCAAAACTCTGTCGAGCCGAGACCGGTTTGGCTCAGTGGATAGAGCGTCGGCTTGCGGACTGAAAGGTCCCAGGTTCGATTCCGGTCGGGGGCATGTACCTTGCTTGCGGGCACATCTCCACTGTGGGGCGTGCAGGAGGCGGCTGATCAATGTCTCTCTCTCATTGATGTTTCTGACTTTCTATCTCTCTCCCTTCCTCTCTGTAAAAAATCAATAAAAAATATATTTAAAAAAAACACACAAAACAACAACAACAAAAAAACCTCTGTCGAACACTCTGCAAATGTTAACTTATTCACATCCCAAGAAGAGTGGGCACAGCGGTAGATCCATTTTCGGAGGAAACCGAGTCCCCGAGAGGTGAAAGGCACACGCTCTGGCTCACACAGCCTGTGTGGGGCGAGCCTATCCATCTGACTTCAAAGCTCACATCTTGCACTCCCCCCCCCCC